>CAUYQU010037342.1:0-147875 GCA_963574635.1 Cheracebus regulus
AGAACATGAGTTATTTGACTTTATGCTTCTGAGTTATTTCTCTTAGGATAATGACCCCAGTCCCATCCATGTGGCTGCAAAATACATTATTTTACATTTGGTTAGTATTTCATTGCGTACATGTGCCTCTGTGTGTGTGTACACATTTTCTGTATCCAATTATTCATTGATGAACACTTATGGTAATTCCATATCTTGGCTATTGTGAATAGTGTTGTGATAAACATATGCGTGAGGTACCTTTTTGATATATTGATATATTTTCTTTTGGGTAGCTACCCAGTAGCAGATTTGTTGGATCAAATAGTAGATTTATTTTTATTCTTTGAGAAACCTCCATACCATTTTCCATAGAGGTTGTGCTAATTTACATTGTCACCCACGGTGTGTAAGCACTTTCTTTTTTCCATACCCTTGGCAATGTCTTTTATTTTTTGACTTTTAAAATAACACCCATTCTCACTGGTGTAAGATAGTATCTCATTATGATTCTAATTTGCATTTCTCTGTTGATTAGTGATGTCAAACAATTTTTCTCTTTTTTTTCCTTTATTTTATTTTATTTTTTGAAATGTAGTCTTGCTCTGCTGCCAAGGCTGGAGTGCAGTGGCACGATCTCAGCTCACTGCAACCTCTGCCTCCCGGGTTCAAGCCATTCTTCTCCCTCAGCCTCCTTAGTAGCTGGGACAACAGTTGCATGCCACCATGCCCGGCTAATATTTGTATTTTAGTAGAGATGGGGTTTCACCATCTCTACTAAATATACAAAACAACAACAACAACAACAAAATTAGCCCAGCATACTGATGCAGGGGAATCACTTGAACCCAGGAGGTAGAGGCTGCCATGAGCCAAGATTGCGCCAGGCACTCGAGTCAGGGTAACAGAGCAAGACTCTCTCAAAATGAATGAATGAATGAATAACTTATTATCTAGGACTTGTACTTTTTATTTTTTAACTCTTTTGCAGATGATGTCATATTTAAATACAATGCTTCCAAATAATAACAAAAAATTAGTCGAATTATTGTATAATTTCCTCAAATTTTGAATAAGAGTCCTTTAAAACTTTTTATGATGAAAAGCCTATTCCAAGTATAATGGTATACTTTAAAAATGCAATTCACTAAACGTTATTCAATCTTTCTTTGATTGCTAGGAATGTCAAGATGCTCGAGAGTCATTGTGAATTGTAGAGTAACATAACTGCAGATGTAGGAAGAAATAGACCTGTACATAGACGACCAAGTTTATTTAACTCAACACTTTTTACAGTACAGATAATTCTCTCGATCATTCCACAAACATGCCTTATTTCTACTTCAACTCATTCCCTAGAAGTGATACAGGATCTCACTTCCTCATCACCCATTCAAATTCTACATATTCTTTTTCAATTATTTCAAGTATCTTCTCCTGAGAAAAAGTTCTCCATGACCATACCAGTCAACACTTCTTAGAAACTCTGTATTTTTAGGCACTTCTTTGTAACCCTGTATTTTTCCTCCAAAAAGATAGCTCAATGTGCTCCAATCTTCTCAAAATTTACAATCTAATTTACAAAATAAAAATTTTAAACTAACAGAATCTATTTAAAGTAAATGGAAGAGGTATTGGTTCATATACACTTGTGATGGGGTGATAACAAAACCAAATCTCCCAGACTCATGTGACCACATTTTCTAATAGGGACATGGTGAGAAAATAAATGAATCTTCCCTTATTTAATTTTATAAATAGAAATGATTATTCACATTTATCTGCAAGAATTTTTTTAAATCTTGTATTTAAATTAAGAATAAATCCATTGACTTTTAAATAAATGGCATTAAATAGTATGTAGGCAATATGTTCAAGATTATTTTATAAAGCAACTAAGAATGTTGCTAAAGTGGAAAGATTTTATGTTTCATTGTTTTTTCTCTATTTTAATTAGTCAACTCTCTATAAGTGTATTGTATGGAATATTAAATATTCCTGAAGCATTTATTCAGTTGATGCTATAGTATGTGCCAGGTACTGTTATTCTGTATACTGTTTTTTAAAAATTTTATACAGACTTAATTTACTCCTAGGCCTATTGAAGTAGAATTCAAGCTTTTTAGTTATCATTTAAACTTGAATATCAAAATTTTGATTGTAATTTTCTGCTATAGTTTCATAAAGGAGAGGAGACAACTTGCAACATTAGCAAGGCATTTGGCCCAGGAACTGCTAATGAATACACAGTGCAGTATGGTTCAAGAAGTTCTGCAAAGGAGACAAGAGCCTTGAAGATGAGGAATGTAGTGGCTGGCCATCAGAAGTTGACAATGACCAACTGTGAGCAATCATCGAAACTGAAGCTCTTACCACTACACGAGAAGTTGCTGAAAAACTCAACGTCAACCATTCTATGGTTGTTTAGTATTTGAAGCAAATTGAAAAGGTGAAAAAGCTTGATAAGTGGATGCCTCATGAATGGAGTGAATTTTTTTAAATTGTTTTTTGAAGTGTCATCTTCTCTTATTCTATGCAACAAAAGTGAACCATTTCTCTATTGGAAGTGGATTTTATATGATAACCAGCGAAGACCACTGATTGGACCAAGAAGAGGCTCCAAAGCACTTACCAATGCCAACTTGCACCAAATTAAGGTCATGGTCACTGTTTGGTAAATCCCAGCGAAACCATTACATCTGAGAAGTATGCTCAGCAAATCAATAAGATGCAATGAAAACAGCAATGCACACAGCCAGCATTGGTCAACAGAAAGTGCCCAATTCTTCTCCATGACAAGTGATGGCATGTAGCACGTCCAAGCTTTAAAAGTTGAATTAATTGGACTATGAAATCCACCATATTCACCCGACCTCTCAGCAACTGACTACTATGTCTTCAACCATCTAATTGTGCAGGGAAAATGCTTCCACAACCAGCAGGATGCAGAAAATGCTTTCCAGGGGTTTGATAAATCCCGAGGCATATAGATTTTTATGCTACAAAACTTCTTTCTTGTTGGCAAAAACGTGTTGATTGTAATGGTTCCACAATTACTTTTGCGTCAACCTAATAAGAAAGCAAATCAAGTGTAATTCTAGGGAAAAGCAGAGGAAATAGCCAGTGCATGAGCTTAGAGGCCTGAAAGTCACTGGAGTGGTTAAAGAACACAAAAGAGCTGCTGAAACCTGTGGGCCACAGACTGAGGAAGAGGTTCATTTGGGAAGACTGGCAGACCTCTGACCACAGAGGACTTTGTAGGTCATGGTAAGGAGTTTGAATTTCTTTTCACGGCATAATGGGAAGAAATAAAAGGTCCTAATCAATTCTTCTATGGATAGGCAGGGTGGGTAGTCAGTAGTTATTGCAGTTACATTTTCAAAAGATCTGTTGGACAGATGGACTACAGTGAAGCTAAAGGTGAAAGAGCTATTAAAGTTACAAATGGTAGAGTAATACATTAAGACAGTACATATTTTATTCAAATGCTATAATGACATCAGACATTTTATGGTACTATGTATGAAATCCATTGTCAATATTTTCCATGTATTAACTCATTTAGTTTTTACCACAGTGTGTCAGGCAGGTACTATAATCATCTCCAATTTACAAATAAAAAATTAAGCACACAGAAATTAAGAAATTTGTCCATGAATGTAGTAGAACCATGAATTTAACATGTAATATTTAATTTCATAAAATTAGGAAATATAAAATTAGGAATTAAATTAAAGTTATAATATTAATTTTAAGATTGTTAATTATTTTCTTTCTAAGCATGTTAGATTCTAAACTATTAGCAGGCAAGACTCACTTTCCATACACGTTATCAGAACTCTGCTATATTTAAGGTACTAGACTAGATAGACCACATAAAGAGTAAGGACTTTGACACTTTCTTTACTCACATACAGCACCAAAATTTGGGAACCAAAATAAGGAGCTCAATAAATATTGTTAATTAACTGGTTTGGTATCCAGTAAGCCAATATATCTTGGCTTATAGATATGTAGATTATTCAAAATATAATTTAGATATTTATTTTTCAAATAATGTTTCTCTCAATATTAAATTAGAAAGTTAAATACATTTGAATTTAGAGTATTATTTTGCTTATAGGCAATTCCTACAGCTAAGAATATGCTAATTTTACAGATGAGAAAACTGAAAAACAGTGACTAAGGGATCTGCCTAAAATTTTGTAGGCACAACAACATAGTCAAAAGCAGCAAGTGTGAATGGACTATGGAGAAAAAGAAACTTTTATGCATATGGGCATGTGAATTTGTAAAATCACTTAGAAGAGATATTTGGAAATTACTGTTAAGTTGAAAATATTACAGGTAATAAGTAATTCTGCCCACATATATTAAACTTATATGTATGTATCTGTGTTTTAACATATAAGCATATATTTTTATCATATATATTATATATACACATGTAATAAAATATATATTTATTCCATAGAGAAAATTTTGACTATGAAGAAAGGATATTCATTAAATTGGTGACAATATAAAAAATTAGAAACAATGTAAATGTCTACCAATGTAGAAATGGATAACAAGTTGTGATTAATTTACAAAATGGAATAATTTAGAGTAGTTGAAGTGGAAGAACTTTGTCCAACTATCGACTTGAATAAATGTGGAAAGAATAATTTTGGGTAAAATAAGATTGTTATAATAGATATATAAATTAAGGTAACCTTTATTTAGTATCAAAATGCTCCAAATAATAAAATATGAAATTAATATTTTAAAAAGAACAAAAACCATAGACATCATCTTTAGGGTAATGATTCCTTCTGAGAAGTTAGAAGTGGATGAGATTAGAGATTTAAACACATCTGTATTATTTTCCTTCTTTACCAAAAATACAATATCTATAGCAAGTATGAGAAAAATACTAATATGTAAAAATGGGTGTATTTATAGGTCTTATAAACAAAGTTTTACTTCAGTTTGAAATGTATCACATATAAAAATCCTTTCACCATTTTCAAATTAAATGAAAATGTCAATTGAATGATTCAATAAATATATTTGAAGGGGTATAAGTAGTCCTAACACTAAAATCTGTTTTTGGTTTTGTAAAATGTAGTTTTCTTTTTCAAAGGTAATACACATTTGCTGTTTTATATGTGAATTTATAGACAGCCTATGATCCATGCTAGAAAGCATGTCAGTACTCTAAGTGACAGACAATTTATAAAGAATGTCAGAGACTTTTTAAGGAGAACATTATTATGAAGAGAGTTATGCACATAGTATTTAACCAGTCCTAAAAGTCCATGATGCCATAATTACCAACACACACAACATTTCCAGATGGTGTCAAAATCCTGTTCAAAATAGGATGCCATTTTCATTGACAAGTACCAATTTCAGAGAAGCAGAATTTTCTTCATTTTACTTCTCTTCTGCCTCTGAACTATTTCACTCTAATCGGTGCCAACTTCAACCAGGCAGCTTTGCCCCTCTTTCATTTTATTTCCTCCCAAAAGAGGACAGTAGGATACTCAAACATAATAATACTGTTATATCATCATGATAAATGCATATAGAGCAATTAAGTGAAAAATGTTCATTTTCTTATAGCAACTCAACATCTTCCCGATAAAGTGAAGAGGCATTTTTAGCATTAATACAGATTAAGAAGGTAAGGCTTAGAGAAATTAAGTAATTTGATCAAGTTTATATATCTAGGAGCAGCAGTGTGCTACCCAACATAAATCCATCAGATTTCATAGTTCCCAATCTAAGCAACTACACCGGACTGTTTCACAAGCACAAGGCTCCAGCCATTGTTTGGTCCACTTAAACATACAGTGTTAATACATCCTCAGAGTGTATACTCTTTGGTCTTTTTTGTCCAGTGCAACTCAAATCCTCTTCATGTCTATTAACTTAGTAACACATTCAAAGAGTGGCTAAAACAGTTTACATTTTTCTCAAAAATCAGATTAATACAGAAGAAAACTCAAGTTTGAGAGAAAATGAAAACTGAGTAGTATATTTGAACATTTGGATTTAATTAATATTCACAGATTCCATTTCAAAATGAGGAACCAAATGGAATATAGAACTACCCAATATAATTAACATTTAAAATTATGAGTTGTGGTTATATCCGAATAGCTGCAAGATTTAAAAGTGTCTATAACTCTTAGAACAAAACTCATTTTTAAAATTTAACTGTTTACATTCCATTATATTAGAGATACTTTAGGGAAAATCAAAGAGAATAAAGGAAAGTTAAACATTTATACAAAAATAAGTATTTATAGAAATTACCAAGTGGATGACATGGAAATATATATGCACATATATATTTCAGAAGCTTTAACATTCTGATATCATTGTTTATTTTCATTACTTGTTAAAAGCCTCATACTCTCATAAGAATAGGTTATTAATGGATTATCTGCAATTATTTTACTTTTTCATGTACAAATACAAATATTTCCATGTTATAATTAACTTTCTACTTATGGTTATTTATACTATAATAAATACAATAGCATATTTAAAGTGAAGCTAGTCTGTATGTTCCTGAAATATGTCATATTTAGATCCTTACAGAAGTAATTAAATACTTAGAAAATAATACTGTTTATAGTCACATAGAATAATAATCTGGAGGTAATTTTACATTTGTAGTATTATTGAAATGTAGTACAATAAATTTATACTACTTCCCTATAGTCAATCTAATCTGTGTGTTTTGCTTTATGTTTATTTTTAGACCCTTTTTTGCATCAAAAAGGGATTTGCGATGAAACATTATTTATTTCCTCTTTTCTGGCAGCTCAATTTACAAGTAGAACCTTAGATTGACACATTTCTCTTTCCTTTCCTTGTTCTCATTAGCAGGGAGTCTTAATCTCCTCTTTCTCTGCCTTTCTGAATAATCACAGTATATCACTATCCCAGTGGGATCTAAACAAAAATTGAGTAGAAAATTAGTATCACAACCAAGTAGGTTTAAGTCTAAGGTCGTAATAATGAAAAATCAATATCACATACAAAGAGGCATTTTTAAATTGGTTTGATGCTTGTGTGTGGTGTTTGCATTACAATTTCTATGATTCTACTACTTTTTGATTTAAATCTTTGACAATATAGTCAATTTTTTCTCTCCATAAAACATGTCAAATCGAGCTCCGTAGGCTGCCGAAAATTGATAGGTCTTCATGAACCTGGTCAGTAGTGTTCTTCATGATAACATGGAGTCCTGCTGTGTTTATAAATGAATCTATTTGTATACAAAGAACTGTTGTGATCCATTCTGAGTTATGTGGTTGCTTCTATAGTCTTACCTTTATTCAGAGAGATGGGCAAAATAATAATATAGGAAAGGTGATGAGTTTTCTTAACTACAATTAAGTTGACATTGAAGGTCTTGGGGGATATTTTCATACAGCCATGTAATTGAAAGGATGAAATGTCTGAATATCATCCTGACTTGCTATCAGAGCAGGTAATGATGATATTGTACAGGAGATGCTCAGCTGGGTGCCAGAGAAGTTGAAGGCAAGATTAAAGGCAACAAATGACATAGCATTGTTCAGCTGTTCCACAGATTGGCCATCCAGGAAGACAACAAGAGTTTTAACACACAATTTGGATAATGCAAAGCCTTCTGTGAAAATCAAAATATAAAATCTTCGTTTTTAAACTAACCAGTCAACTAGCATTTAAGGTTTCACAGATTAAGAACATTGCAATAGGAGCCCCTAAATGGGGAGAATAAAAACAAAAGTCCATACATAAAGAATAAGAGCATTATGGGGCTTGTAGAAGCATCAAAGAATTTGAAAGAAGAAAAATGAAATTTTGATTATAATAAAGTGTTGGCAGCACAGTTTTTAGGTTCTAAGGATGGACAGTAAAATATTAACAAATCTGACACATACTAAACATTTGTTAGTATTTCAATGAATATTAGCATTACCTCAAGCAGTGAAGTATTTTACTTTCATGATTTCATTTTATTTTTAAACAATCTTATGATAGAATATTGAATCTCTAAATTAAAAAATGGAAACATAGTCAAAGAAAAAAAAGAGCTAAGAAATGGCTGAATCATGAGTCTGTTTTCAAAGCACTTAGATACATTGTCTAAAGGTATATTAGTAACAACATCAAATCTCTCTCAACTTACTATGGCTTGGATGGTAAATAATATACAGTCCTTGTAGCATGAGACTATAGTTATTTTTAACAATTTTTTTGTCAGCTTGATAAAATTTTAAGTTTAAAAAACTTTCAGATACTGTGTGTGTGCACTTGTGTGCATATGTGTGTGCTTGTGTGTGTGTGTGTGTGTGTGTGTGTCTGTATATCTTAATACTTACCACTTTGCTAATTTTACTTTGTCTGGAATTGAGAGCCACAATTCTGTGGACCAAAGTAGGAAAACCTGGCAAATAGACCCGTCCTCTGATATATTCATTCATTTCAGTCATTCCTTTACAAAACATGCTAGCGATGTGAAATGCTGTGAACCATAAAAACAGGGCTTCTCTTGTCATAGATACTATAAAATTTTAATTAAATGAAAAATTAGTTCTACCTTTGCAGTAAATCTCAATAACACATTAACATTATAATACAGATTAAAAGCCTAATTCCTTTGCAACAAGCTCTATTCTGTATTTAACATATGGTCAATTGCATGTGGGGGAATCAAATAAGCAGAGATTGTAGGGCTCAGAGAGAAACTATCAATCTGATGGATAGAGAATCAAAACCTGCAACGTACTACCACAAAGACACACGAGAGCCATCTGCGGATTAAACTATGGCACATTACTAAGTAAATGTGGGAGAGACCCAGAAAGACAGTACATTGAAAGACTGAGTCTTTTTACTAAGGCCCTCATAAGGCTCTTAGTCCCATCAGCTATTCCTTTCTATCCCCTCCTCCAACTTTGCACATGATATTTAGTCCCTAATTCTGGCTTGTCACTCATCTGAACAAAATTCAGATTGTCCAATGAAGGGTACTTACAAGATAATACCCTTGTTTTCCAAACAAAGGTGAATATTGTTTGGGGAAATAGGTGAATTATCTTGTATGTACCCTTCATTGGACAATCTGAATTCGGTGTGAATTTGAACCTTCTTCTAGAATCCTATAAATTATCCTGCCCTCAGACGCTAAGTTAGAACATTCCTTACAAGCCTTCTAATCTCAGCATTTTAAAATATTTTGCTTGGTTTTCTTCTATCATAACCATCATGGAAACTCACACATTGCCTGAAAAACAAAAATTAAAAAAAAAGTACTGAAATGTTACTCCTGACTCTTGTTTATCTGTGAGGCTTGGAGTTATTTTCTTATTACAGCAAGTATTTTAGGGTCCCCTCTTGTTTTTCCCCATAGTGTTTGGAGAAGTGGTTCTCAAGCAAGCAGAATTTTCCTCCTTAGAGCACACTTGGCAATGTCTGCAGATGTTTTTCTGGTCATATCTGGAGAGGGGCAGTGCTACTGGCATCTGGAGACAGAGTCCAGGGAAGCTGCTAAATACATTCTAATGCAGAGGACAGCTTCCCACAACATTTTGAGAATCATTCCCCTCAAAATGTTAAGAGTGTAAAGGTTGGGAAACACTGATTTCGAAGAAGATACTTTCAGTTACTAGATAAGAAATAAACTTATTAGCAAATATTTAAGCCTCAATGATTTAAAAGTTTTATTTAAGACATAAAATATATCTAAAGGTGGTTTGGTGTTCAAATGTCCTTTTCCAGTAATAAAACCACAGGTGATCTTTGAAAACATTTATGTCAAAATAGGTTCCTAACTAACATTTAAAGGAATTTTAATATTTTCAGTATTCTTATATATTTCTAGTCCATTTAGCACATCTCTATAATTAACTCCATTTTTCCAATTATACAATGCGATTGACAATAATAGTATTAATTATTTGTGCTGATAAAATGGTCTCCTAATTACAAAAGGCTAAAAATAAAACTAAAAATTCATTTTGCATAATTACAGATTTTTATGTAACAAAACTAATTTTCTCGTTTAAATTAAAAATATTTACTTTTCCTTTTGATTTCACATATATATTTGAACTTTCAATATTGTTTGCATTAATGTACATTAACATTAGAAACTCATGTCATATATAAGGATATATGTCCCATTTTCTATCACCTGTATTCATATTTCTGCCTAAAAGCATAACTGGCCATTATGTATTTTTATATTGTCAACTTTGTGAATGTTTAAAACTAATTTGATGCAGTTTAAAAATGTAGAAATGATGCAAATCTAAAGTTGTATATATATAAAAGGGGCAATAATATTTTAAACTAAAATTCTATATTAAAATTTGAGAAAATTATCACTAGTTTAAGTACAGAAAATTTAATCAAAGTTAAGAATGGCAAGGCAAGATGTCCAACAACTAAGAACTTTTCCCCAGAATGAAATCCTGTTTCTAGATTTTAATAAAAATATAGTCACCAGTTATTCATCTCTGTAGCTATAATGTTTTCTACAAACTAACCAATACTAGGAACAAAAGTTTATCTAATACAAGAAGGTTCTAGAGAAGAATGAATTAAAATAATTAAAATCACTCTGATGTAATATCTCTAGGATCTTCTCAAAAGAGTGTGTGTCTGTGTGTGTGTGTATGTGTGGTGTGAAAGAAACTGCTTCATGTTTTCAGAATGGAGTAGGTAATTTTGTGTGTGTGCGTGTGTTTGTGTGTGTGTGTGTCCTCTTAGTATCCATTATTATATTTTAGAGTGACACTATATCAACCTGCAAAGGAGCAGGGTAGGGAAGTAGAGACATGACTTGGAGAAATAAGAGTATGAAAAATTAGATAGACTCAATGTCCACATTTAAAATCTGTTCAAAGCTCTTAAACTGTGTTTCTTTGGTGTGGGATAGATGAGTGACATGCATCCTAGTTTTTCACGGAGTCACATGGTTAAGAATTTTGTGAAGATGACATTTTATACATGGGTCACTACTTTATGCACAATGTTTACCAAGAACAGGGGAGCAATAGTAGCCCATCCATGATGCAGGGAATAAGAGATGCCTATTATCTTGGGAATATGTGAAAATTTTAAAGCAATAATAAAACCAACTGAAAGTTGATCTGCTTTTTATTATCATAATGCACTGGCAATTCTGAATGTCATTAATAGAATTTTTCTCCCATGAGGCCGACTATTCCCACAGAGAGTCATCTCCTTTGGTAAGCCACTGCTCATAGACAACTTCCACATTAGATCAGATAGTCTTATCATCTATTGCCTTTCAACACTAACTTTTATCTTAGTAGGTCCCACAGTTAAATAGTTAATTATTTGATTAATTATGATTTCTTTTTCTCCTCTAGATTATGATCTCCAAGAAAGCAAAACATTTTTCATATTCGCCAATATATCTAATGTGTCTCATATTCTGAGACTTACATATGTATTACTGAAATGAATATTTATGAATTGAATGCATGAATGATAAATTGATGAAAAATGGATAAATTAATGAATGAATAAAACATAATGCCTAATTTAAACATTCCTGAAATTTTTCAAGAATTGTGTCTAAATTTTAAAGCCTTGAATTGTAACTATCATTTATCTGGGCATCTCTAATGGATTGGATAATTAATTTTCAACTAAACCTTTATTTAGCTGAGACACTGTCAAATGAACATGACTAAGCAATGTTCAAAGATTACAATGGTCTCTACACTTTTTCTGAAACTGAAGGTGAAATAATCTGACCACTATACTTTCTTCTTTAACTTTTCTATTAAGAACATTAAAATAAAATTGCTTATTAATGTTGCTTGATAAGCAATTACAATATCACATTTTTTAGAATTTCTAGAATTTCTTTAGCTTAACTTTTATTTTTAAATGATCCATGACTTACATACTTACATAGTGCCACTCTATCTAAAATTGCTTCTTTTGTGAACTAAAACCAGCTATATTCCCAGCTTATCAGGTATTATGTCCTCAGTCACAAGTCACAGACATGAATGATATTTATTATATATATTTTTTATATATCCGAATGTTCCAAGGCATGGGAGGTGGGACGGTCGATGATACTGTGTATTGCATTTAGATACAAATATCATGTCCATCTCTCTGCTTTGGCGTTTTTGTATTTTTTGTTTTTGTTTTTTGTTTTGGCTTCGTTTAACAGCTGATTCTCTTCATGCTTACAAAAGGGTTGTGGCACATCCCAACATCATCTCACAGCAATCTTCACAAAACACAGCTTTTCAGAAGCCTCAGTATCAACTTCCTTTCAAGTCTTATTGGCCAAGAATGGCCACACATCAATCCCTGTCAAAGCCTGGCAAAAGAGAACGTGGTTATTATGACTAGCCTAGGCTGATTAGGGTATTTTAAATTAAATTTGAGGTTGTCTATCCCTAAGTAGTGTGGCAAATGAATAAATTTTTGGAAAAATAAAGTATTTCTTTTAGCAATAGAGAAATATTGAGGGCTCTCCTAAATAGGCAATAAAAGTTTCTGCCATACTACATACCTAGAAAATCTTTCTTACTGAATGCATTATATAAAGAAGCTTAGGGACCATTATTCATACATTACAAAGAAGTGATATAAATCTTTATTTGCATCTTGGTTTCTTAATTTTAGAATAATGTCCTTATCCCCACTGTTTCATTGATATTTATTGTGTTTAACATTATCTAAGTTTATTATAAAAACTTTTAAAATATGGACTGTAAGTGAAAAACAGAAGTAACTTTAAAGATTTTACATATAAAAAAGAAAACTATTTGTCGTTTTTAAAATGACCATTGAACCATCTCTTCCTGTTTTGATGGGTTTGAATCTCTTTTATTGTGAAATATTTTAAAAGGTTTTCGGTGCTCTTTCACAATTAGTTTTTCAAAAGATAATTATTTTTTTATCTTAGAAATGGATTTTTGGAATGAGGTCACTCTTTAATAGAGTGATTCACTCTTTGGGCCTTGTTTCACTGAATAATTCAGTCTCTTCATGGTAATGGTCCTTGTACTGAATGAGAGACTTATTTCACTAGAAGAGAATTTATTATACTTTTCTTAAAAGCCCCACTTCCTCTGATGTTTAAAATCATCTTGCTTGAAAAAATAAACTAAAATATATTTTGCATTTATGAGTTATTGAAATGTTGGATGATGTTTAAAATGTCTATTAATGCATAACAAAGTACATTCGTATCTGCAGTGATACTTCTCAGAACAGAGAAATTATCCAATGCAAATCCATTAAACAGGAGACTTACTGCAAAACGTAAAAAGTGCTCTTCTTTTGGAGTGCTAGAAGTACCCAATTCCCCAAAATATTTCAGGATAATAACACTATAGTTTTTTTAGGGGTAATAATATAATTACCTTCCTTCCTCCTGGTTCTAATCAATGAAGAATAGGTAGGATGCTCAGTGAGTGAAAAGATGATCTTTAAGAATGGTTGTTGATACAGGTCCAGTAATCCTCCAAATCTGTGGATGTGAGATGACAATTTATTTCCACAACTGAAACACCCCATTTGAAAACACCCAGGAACCCACACAGGGACCAAAGTGCTAGGATTACAGGTGTGAGCCCGTGAGCCCAGCCTCACACTGGATCTTACCCTACGCTAACCTAAAACAATGTTAGGCTTTCCTAAACGAAAATACTAGCTCAGAACACTGTTTTCCTACTTCCCACTCACTTTGTAGAAATGCATCATAAGTAGAAAGGCACCATCATCCTCTGAAATAAATTAATGTTAGTTTTGCATTGTATTTATATCCAAAATCCATCTCTCATTTCTCTTGCACCTTGAAACTGTACAATGTTCCTTACTAATTACACAGTTTTGCGGGTTTTTTCCCCTCTCCTCAAGAAAGCATCCATTCCCGCCTGAACTCACGGGAAGAAAAGGAAAAAGCTGCCAACATTTGGAGACACTGTTGAGGAGAGGGATGCTCCTCTTTCTTCACTCTTATTGCTTCCTCCTCTTAAAATTGAGAGTGATTAAGCTATTAAAATATATTAACATTTCAAAGAGCAGCTTTTATGCAAGGCACTATCACCTGTCTACTGTCTGACACGTAACCTAGGGCCTGGTTTTCTGCAGGCCTTCTGCTTGGGCATCTGCTTTCTTGTAATAAGCACCCCAGCAGAGGCTGTTTTCCCAGGTCCCCCAGTCTCAGACTCCCAGCACTTTGGGAGGCTGAGGCGGGCGGATCACGAGGTCAGGAGTTGGAGACCAGCCTGGCCCATATGGTGAAACCCCGTCTTAACTAAAAACACCAAAATTAGCCAGGTGTGGTGGCACATGCCTATAGTCCCAGCTACTGGGGAGGCTGAGGCAGAAGAATCCCTTGAACCCAGGAGGCAGAGGTTGTAATGAGCCGAGATTGCACCACTGCACTCCAGGCTGGATGACAGAGTGAGACTCCGTCTTGAAAAAAAAAGATTTAATGTGAAATGTATACCAAATGTTTTAAATTTAAAAAGTAAAATATTTTATGAAGCAGCTTTTAAAAAAACAATAGACTTTGATTGTGATTAATATTCATTCTTATAGAAACATTTATTTGCTTGGCCAAACTTGAGTTAGGTTCCTGAAACTTCTGTGCCCATATGTGCACTTCCTTGTAAAATCTGCTTTTAGCAAAGAACCTGCTAAGTCAGTTGAGCAAAAATCTTTCATGTCTCATTACCTTCCATATGTGACAGGTTCCTCATGCTCCACCATCCCCCAGATGATGTCTGATCACTCTATTCTGTCTTCAGCAAGAATGCTGTTAGGTTAGTTCGCCAAAATTCCCTCTCACCTCTCACCCCTAAAGTTTACTCTTAGCAACATTACATCCATCGAACCCCACCCTGCCCTTTGGCTATAAATTTCTGTTTGCCCAGGCTATATTTGGAATTGAATCTAATCTCTCTCTTTCACCGCAAGACCCCTTTACAGGGGTCCCTGTACGTATTGCAATGGTCCTTAATATGGTCTTCCTTACCATACTAATATGTATTTTTAATACTGCAGTAGAATAATTGTACAATCGAAAATTGGATCCAAAAGAGATTAGAAATTAACACATCTGATTTTCTTGTTCAAAAATGAGACAACTTTTTCTCAGGGACTTTAAATGCCTTGCTTAATGTTGTGACAGTCAAACAAATGATATCAAAACTCTCTTTTCTGGACTGGCACCTTAACCACTCTGTATTCCTATTTAGCTTCGATTTTTAACACTGGAAAAATTGTACTTGGAAAAAACGATATTTTTAACAGATAGCTCTTTTGTATTAAAATATAATGTCTTATAATAATATAAGTTTTCAAGGTTGTGTGGCTTTTATGCTTTATGATGATTTATTCATTTATAAAGTGCTCTCTAAAATATTACTTAACTAGTGCTTAATTTAAACTGCATTTGGTTACACATTTTTTAAAGCTTCCAATATTTTTTCTATGATACATAGTAGAAATTGTCTATATTATTTTTTTTTCCTAGAACATAATCTCTGACTTTGATCTGGTGTCAGATGAGCATCTCTTTTTGATATTACGACATCAAGTGATGTAGCAACAATGACAAAGTTCTGGAAATGGAAATAGTGATCTCCTAATAAATCTGATTGTAGGATACAGCTGAATTATTGAATTTCAAGAAAATTTATTTGGAGTTAGCTATTCTACATCAGGTACAGTTAGTTGTGGGATGCTAAGTTTTAGAGATGATAGGTATAGGATCATAAAAAGAACCTGAATATGTTATTTCTTCATTCATAATCTACATTGTATCTCTCTGGGACTTAAAATGAGATAACAAAATTAAGCTACATGCTTAGCCCCTATAGTGTTTCATAATAAATTACAAAATGCTCAAGGTAAAATGAAAGCCCACATTAAAACTGACTGGGCTGGGTATGCCTTTTTAATATGTACTTTCAGAAAGAGAAGTTGAGAATTAGAATAAGCAAAAGAAATACTCGTTTCCACATCACTCCTTTTTATCGAAGTTTATCCCTGCTTGATTTAGGGAGTATTTGGATTTAATATCCTAGTTATGTTATTCCAAACTGTTCTATTTTGCCCATTTGATGTTGCTGCCATATATGCATCATCCAAGATACTGAAATATCCAGAAGTACAGGAGTAAAATATCTTATTCTACTGATATTAATTCATTGCTTAACATATTTTGAGTGTGGCTATAAAATTGGCTACAGATTATTATATTCACATTATTATTTAGTTCATTCAAATTTTTTATCTTTTCCAGAGGATATAGTAAGATTTCTAAAAGGGCTTTGTACAATTATATATTGAGTTCTTATATAGTTTTTCATGTCCTAATTTTAATGAAGCAAGGATAATTTTTATAATCTCTGCTTGTTTCTTTCTCTTTACAGCTGTTAACAATTGGTGTTTAAAAATTCATTTGATAATATGACCACAGAATAATGTTTCAATAACACTATGTGCATTTTTAAAACCACTTCTTAGAAAAAACAGGATTTCAGGAATGTTATTATAAAGTGATTTAATTTTTGTTTCCCAGGCTTTTCAAACCTAGTTAGTGGGTTTATGCTTCTCTAACGAAAAACAATTAGGCCAATTCCTAGTCACTCTCAAGTTCTTTAGTGATTAATATGTCATTGTCCTCTTTGAATCTACTAACGAGTTTAAAGTTACTCATTGGTTAGATTTTTATTTTCCCCATCCTGTTACTTTTATTTCTTCTAGTTCAGCTTGCTTACCAAAATTTCTGACCTTTCTGGGAAGGGTCAGGGCATTCAAAGGAGGACAAAGGAGGTTGAAGATTCCTACTTGATTCATGCCGTCTATGTGAGGCTAAGCAGTCTTGTCCTAGAGGGTTACCTTTCTCTCCTAATTTGCTTTTGTGGTATCTTTGCAGAATTGCCCTTACTTTGGAACCTTCAACTGCATTTCCTTTGAAGCCAGGGATGCACTCTCCCTGAGTAGTTGCTGTGGTCTCAATTAGCCCTTAATTAACCGTCAGTGTTTTTGTCTACTTCTTTTGCTGTGCTTCATGCAACCCTTAATTATCCGTCAGTGTTTTTGTCTACTTCTTTTGCTGTGCTTCATGCAGTCTTATAAGGACTTATTAAAAATAAATTAGATACGATATAAGTTCCAAGGCTGAATAAGAATCCATATGTCCAAATCAAAATTCAACTTAATTTCTAATAAATGAAAAACAAAAGATTTAGAACTAAAACATAAATTTGTAATTTATAACCCTAACATTAAAGAAAATATTATAAATGTTCACATATAAAAATAACATGCCACCTACAAAAGAAAAACAATAAAACTAGCATCAAATGTTTTTTTGGGATCCCTAGAAAACATGTTTAAGATGGAGGAGATGTAAGATGAAAGGAGACTTGGCCCGTAAATTATATTTTTTTTCTTTTCTTTCTTTCTTTCTTTCTTTCTTTCTTTTTTTTTTTTTTTTTTTGAGATGGATTTTCACTCTGTCGCCAGGCTGGACTACAGTGGTGCGATCTCATCTCACTGCCACCTCCACCTCTCTGGTTTAAACAATTTTCCTGCCTCAGTCTCCTAATTAGCTGGGACTAAAGGCGCCCGCCACCGCACCAGGCTAATTTTTATATTTTTAGTAGAGACGGGGTTTCACCATGTTGGCCAGGATAGTCTTGATCTCTTGACCTCTTGATCCCCACTCCTCGGCCTCCCAAAGTGCTGGGATTACAGGTGTGAGCCACCACGCAGCCCCTAAATGATCTATTGAAGAGCTGCCTACTCTTTACAGGAACAAGAAAGAAAACGTATGCTAACCTGTACTGTGTCATACTTTGAGGTACAGAAGTTTACTTTTTGTAGTTAGCATTACCTAAGTAAGGCTAACAAAACAATGTGTTGTTTTTTTTTAAGACTGAATTTCCTTTTTCTCCCATGCACCCTGCATTTTGTGAAAGTGTGTCAATAGTAGCAACCTCTTGGTTTGATTTCCTACAATTTGGGACATTACTTTGGGTGCTCATTTTTCATCTTCAGATGTGATAGTTTGTGGAAGGGTAGTTTCTGGTATAGACATAAATAAGTACATTAGAGTGTGATAGGGTTGTCAGTCTGCCCATAGAGGACCAATTATGAATTTTTCTGGAAGTCATTACAATGGACCTATTCACCATCCTTCTCAGTCTTTTCAACAATGTGTAAGTTCTTAAATCGCCACTATTAAATTTATTCCTGCTTAGTATATATATATATATATATATATATATATATATATAATATCTCTATTTTAACTTTCTTCAATGAACCAATCTGTACAGTTTCTAACTTTCACAATAAATTAAATTACAAAGAATTAAGATAATTAAAGTAACAGGACAGAATGTTAGTGTTAGTTACGATAAAAAAAAGTGAATGTAGAACTGTTACCTTGAAAGATAGAAAAACATGGGCATGGGAAAAAGAAGATATGGAAGATGTTAGTGTATTATAATTTATTAAAAACAACTCCAGGACTTTCGGTTCTTTACACAGCAAAAGTTCATTTCTCCTCGTATCACAATCTAGTGTGTGTTGGTAAAAGCTTTGTTTTCTATAGTCATTCAGATACCCTACCTTTCCCCCTCTTTTGTCTGTACACTCCTCAGTGTCCTCAGCAGATTGGTCAACTATTTTGATTTACCCAGGCGAGTGGGGGCAATTTATCTTGCCAGCCTCAGAATCCTCCTTGTTCAATTGTGGATGGAGAAAGATAAGTACATTCATGCAAAGATGATTTGCATGGACCAAACTTGGGAGTTGCATGTGTCACTTCTGTTAAGATTTCATTGTACTGAATGCTGTCAGAATGTTATACCTAATTGCAAGTAGAGCTGAAAAACATAATTTTGTGGTTTCTAGGAAGACTAGAAAATAATATTGAAAAACAGAAGCAATCTCTGAAAAATCCATCCCTCTGTTCATAAAAAAATTGAGTTTATACTCTCCTCCACATACAACATATTTGTTCTTCCTCCAGAAGAAAAATTTGAAATCCCATCAAATTATTGCATCAAGCAAATTATGCAAGATTTTTTGAGGATGAATATTAGGTCACAAGATTGTCCAATGGCAACCTGTGAAGTAAAGAGACACATTATCTGTTTCACCACGTTAAAAAATCTACAGTCATGGGATGACAATACCAGAAATTTACTGTCAGTAGGGAGAAGAATTGTACAAGCAATAGTTACTTGTCCATACTAACGTGGTAACTTCTTTGGGCAGAAATGATAGAGGTCCCCTATAAACAGAGCTAACTGGAGCTCCTTGATGAAATTTTGATAAAAGAGGAAGCAGGATATTGGTATTTTATGTTTGTTTGCTGTTTTCTAAGTCATTATATTAGTTCCCTGAGGCTGCTGTAACAAACTACTCCAAACTAGATGGCTTAAACATCAGAAATTCATTGTCTCACAGTCTGGAGCGTGGAAGTCTGAGTCAAGGTATTAGCAGGATTGGTTCCTTCTTAGGGTGGTGAGGGAGAATAAGTTCAGTGCCTGTCCCAGCTAGCCTCTTTACTGGCAATCTTTGGCATTCTTTGGCTTGCAGATTTCTGTTTCTATCTTCACATGGTGTTTCCCTGTGTAAATGTTCGTCTGTCCAAATTTTCTCTTTTTATAGGAAATAAATCATATTGAATTAGGGGTCCATTCTATTACAGTATGGCCTCATCTTTACTCATTATATCTGCAATGACCCTATTTCCAAATAAGATTACATTCTAGGGTACTGGGGGTTAGGACATCTGAGTCTTGGGAAGACAAAATTCAACGTATACAGGCATAATTAAATAAAGGCTTTTTATTTTAAACTTAGGTTTATATTTTGATATGAATTCCTTTTAAAATAAATTTGGTTCTAAGCTCTACATGTTTAATTCCATATGTCAGTAACCACACCTAAGTTGCTCTTCTACACCTAATCCTCAAGCCTGATTTATGTCTTTGCTTTCTCACCTATAAGAATCTCTCTTAACTTAATGAAGTTCATAATGAAACCATCAGACTTAGGTGAAAAAGCCAGTCTTCTCAACTCATTTTTGCTGCAATAATTGATTTTAATAGATTTTGTTTTTTGAATGCAATCTTAAGTGTTATTTCTTTCGTGTTAGATTTAGAAGCAGTCAGCTTTTCAAATCCTTTAAACTCCAAATGTTTCAACTCTCTGTTTTCTTTCAAATTTGCTTGTAAGCCCACCAATCTTTTTCCTGAGTTTACTCCTTTTTGATGATACATTACTAAAGTTGGCCAGTTATAATCAACACACTATGATTATGACTCTTTCCAATCACTTCCCATTGAACTGGCAAGTATGTGATCTATCTTCTAAGTTGTTGTGGGCTATAGCTTTACCAAACATTTGGCTAATGAGGCTCTCCAATATGCCAGCTTTCCTTGACCCTTTCTTTGCCACTGCTATCAAATGTTTTTGTTTGGTAGTATAGAGCTTTAAGTTACAATATTTATATTGGTCGGGGTAGGCTAGGTGCTGTAACAATAATTAGCCAGTTTCAATATTTAAACAAAATGAAAGTTAATTTCTTCTTCACATTACAGTTTGGTAGAGAAGGGGGCTTCCCTGAATTATTCTGAGAAACAGACTCCCTCTTTTTCCCGTAATGTGCACTCAGATTCTTTTCTCTTGAGTTTGTGAGCATTGAAAAAGAACAAAATCATATAGAAGGATTTTAGAAACCAGATTGAACATGGTATCCCCTATTTGTGGTAACTTTTCATGGCTAGAAGTAGGGTAGTCACATGATAATATCTAACTAAAAGGGAACCTACAAGATGTGATCAAGATGTATGCACAAGAACGAAGTGGAAAAATAGGTGGTGGTGACCACAAGGAGTCTGTCACTCTAAGGACCAGGGCAGGAATTTAATATTTGGCAATGTTCTCAATCTGGAGAACAGAGAGGCACCTGGCATAGACAATTGTTGATGGAAAAATAAATGAATGTTTTAGTATATTACTTGCTGTTCAGTGTTAATGTGTGGAGGAGCTTTGAGTATTTTATAACTACACTGTAAGATGGAAGAATGATGAGGGTTTATGTAGATGAATTCAACTCTCATCCAGCATAGCAGGAATGCCTACAAATATTCAATCTCAATCAACTAAAGAACAATATCACTACACTATTCAGAGATGTATCTGTTACCATAAGAACTAAAATCAGAAATTTTTAAAACCTGTGGCTTTTGGAGGTGGAGGCTAGAGAGAGAAGGAGTTGGACACAAGAATATTGTTTCTCCTTATAAATTGTAACCTTTGAATTCTTGGATGGGACACATAAATTGTTTTGACAAAAGAAAAAAATTAACTGTACTTTTTTGTACATTCTGTATAATTTAAATTGATAATGTCATTTTATGGTTTTAAACAGTGTTTTAACACAAAAAGAACACCCATGTTAACAATGCAGTAGCCCTAACTAATGGATTGTTATTAATAGCTTTTGACAGAACTATAAAGCTTTGCCTAGTCATTTACTGGCTAACAACTTCAAGTTTTAACTTCTCACCCTTCTCCAAAGAACCATGTTTCTTGTGCCTATACTTTGTCTGTGCTTACCAACAGTATTCCAGTCATCTTACCTTGAAACTGCTTTGCCTCTCTTTAATCAGTATCTACATTTCATTCATTCGCAAGAGGAGATACATTTTTATTCTACATGTCTGTCTATACTTTCATAACTAACTCATTACTATTATCTTATATTTGACTCATCTCAAAACTAGATGATGTTAGTAAATATCTATGCCATTTTTCTGACATTTACCCCAATGCCAACTCATCCTGAACACTATTGACAGAATAGTCTTAAAATCTCTGATAATGTCTGACTCCTAAAGCAACCATGTTATCTATTGCCTTTGTGACATTTAACACACTTTATAATTTTGTTTCTAATTGTTTTTCCAAACTTTTCTCTTATTATATGACTTGAATGTCTGCAACAATCTGAATGTGTTTTCCAAAATTCATATGTCGAAACTGAACCACCCAATGTTTTAGCATTAGGAGGTGAGACTTTAAAAGTTTGTTAAGTAATGAGGATGGAGTCCTCAAGATGGGATTAGAGTCCTTATAAAGAAGGCTTGAGGGAATGAATTTGTTCGCTTCTGCTCTTCTGACATGTAAGGACACAGCAAGAAGGTCCTCACCAGATGCTAAACGCTAGTGCCTAGATCTTGGGCTTTCCAGTCTGAATAAGCATAAGAATTAAATTTGTGTTTTTGTTGTTTGTAAGTTACTCAGTCTCAGGTACTTTTTGATAGTAGCACAAATGATCTAAGACAATGCTCACCAAAAATGATTGATGTATAGCCTCTTAATTGTGCTTTTGATTTATAATTCTTTTTTTTTTTTTTTTTGAGATGGAATCTCACTCTGTTGCCCAAGCTGGAGTGCAATGGCATGATATCAGCTCACTGCAATCTCTGCCTCCATTATTCAAGCAACTCTTGTGCCTCAGTCTCCCAAATAGCTGGGATTATAGTTGCCCACCAGTTGCCCTGGCTAATTTTTTTTCTTTTTTTTTTTTTGAGATGGAGTCTTGCTCTGTTGCTCAAGCTGGAGTGCAGTGGCACAATCTCAGCTCACTGCAACCTCTGCCTCCCAAATTCAAGCAATTTTCCTGTCTCAGCCTCCCGAGCAGCTGGGATTACAGGCACATACCACCATGCTGGCCTAACTTTTTGTATTTTAGGAGAGACAGAGTTTTACTGTGTTGCCCAAGTTGGCCTTGAACACCTGAGCTCAGGCAATCTGCCTGCCTTGGCATCCCAAAGTGCTGAGATTACAGGTGTGATCCACCACGCCTAGCCTATTTTTTGTATTACTAAAGAGATAGGGTTTTACCATGTTAGCCAGGCTGGTCTGTAACTCCTGGCCTCAGGTGATTCACCCACCCTGGCCTCCCAAAGTGCTGGGATTACAGAGGTGAGCCACTGCACCAGGACTGATTTAAAATTCTTTTTGCTTATCCTCAATCAGGTTTTTGAATCTGGAATATCTATACTTACAGCCATAAAGTAGTCTTTCTTAAGAGCCTGAATAAAATACCACAGATTATAATTTTCATTAATTTTAATTGAGGTCTTACTGTAATTAGGCACTATTTTAAGTAAACAAAGTTTTTACTGGCTGCACCAAGCTGCTGTGATGACATTCTGTATCTATCAGTTACACTAACATTTGTAGTTAGTTTGGCATACATTCTTAAAGCTCCGCATTTTAACACACTCACTCTCTCATAAGGTTGTGAACTCCTTCACAAGAATATACTCCAAAGACTTTATTTAAAACCAAAAATATATTATGAATGAATAAATATACACAATAATACGAAATAAAAGGAATTTAATATAATGTTCTACTTTGAAACAATTTATATTTTTTCAGAGTTGCAAAAAGTTGCCATGATTAATTTTTTTTTTTCATTTGGGATGTGTGCACAAATCATACATGGATTGCATCTGGCTGATGGCTTTGGATAAGGAATGTTGCAGAAAAGAATTAAGTATAACAGGAAGCATCATATTGTCCAGCTTATTGTTCAAGTTAGGTAGTTCAAATTTCATGAAGGTTTAGTTTTGTATTCTTTATGAGAAAAATAAGTATTGATTTTTCTCAATGCTAACTGAAAACCTTTCAAGCAAAACATTTTATTATGAAACAGTTTATTGAATATAATGCAATAATAATGTGCAAAATATTCCAAAAAACATATGGAAAGCACCAGAAGTTTGGTGAAACTACTTGTCTACAAAAGAGTAAGAAACTAGAATATATAACATCTAATCATATGTATGCTACATAGAATGAGTACACAATAAATGTTATTCATTGACTTTTTTGACTATAATTATTTTTCTTTCTTTCTTTCTTTTTTTTTTGAGATGGAGTCTCGCTGTCACCCAGGCTGTAGTGCAGTGGCAAGATCTCTTCTCACTGCAACATCTGCCCCCCGGGTTCAAGCGATTCTCCTGCCTCAGCCTCCCAAGTAGCTGGGATTACAGGCATCTACCACCACACCCAGCGGATTTTTGTATTTTCATTAGGGATGAGGTTTCACTATGTATGCCAGGCTGGTCTCGAACTCCTGACCTCAGGTGATCTGCCTGCCTCAGGCTCCCAAAGTGCTGGGATTACAGGCATGAGCTACTGTGCTTGGCCAACCATGGCTATTTTTAAAAGTACATTTCATATTGTACACTTTATGTGAGAGGCATTTGTGGAATTATTTGCTGAAACATTTGTTTACTTAATATTATATCTTTGACACGTCTATTGATTGAAGAAATATTTATTAGTCACTTACTTTGGACAACTTATTGCTTTAGTACAGTTTCTAAACTTTGTCACTATTGACATCTGGGGGTGGATCTTTTGTTTTAGGGGACTGTCCTGTGGTTTTTAAGATGCTTAGCAACATCCCTAGCCTTTACCCACTAGTTGGTGGTGGCAGCCCCAGGTTGTGACAACAAAAAGTGAAAAATGATGGATGTGGGAGGGTAGGAAGAGGTAAATGTTTGGGAGGGGAAGGAAGGAGACAACATGCCCCTTTTCAGTAATTTAAGGCAGTGAATAATAGAACCTTTAAGTGATACAAAAGGAGATTCTAAGAATTTCAAGGGAATTATTCTCCAGCTCCATGAAATGGTAATCAAAGGGGAATTGGTTTTGCTTCAAAAAGAGTGGCACCTGAGGCACTTGTGCAATAGTGTAGACTATAAACTGGAAAAGTTTTTAAAGGAATTACACCATCTTAGAATAAAAGGAATTGGGATAGTTCAAAGTAATAAAAGGACTCTAGGCCCCCAATTTTCCATAAGAAAGAAGCAGCCTGAAACAGGCAAATATGAGTCATTTCTTAAGAAACAGGATTACTGAGAGTTCAGTGAGCCCAGAGGGAAACTTCAAGACCTTCAAAGAATAAAAGATTAAGGAACTACATCTATGGAGTAGAATAGAAGAACACTGCTTTATTTGATAAAGAAAATGTAAAGATAAAGGTACATCTTATAGAAATTCTGTCAAATAGAATAAATATAGGAGCACATAAGATCTGAGAGGGAATTCTAGTGATGTCATCTCACATGACAGAAATCCACTCACATTTAATTTTTCTGCAAATTTATAAAATCATACTAGAATATAAAAATAAAGAATATGCTTTATAACTCTATACATGTCTGTTACTAGACTCAGAGGCCTAGTAAGGCACATATACACCATGGAATACTATGTAGCCATAAAAAATGATGAGTTTGTGTCCTTTGTAGGGACATGGATGAACCTGGAAACCATCATTCTCAACAAACTGACACAAGAACAGAAAATCAAACACTGCATGTTCTCAATCATAGGTGGATGTTGAACAATGAGAAAATGGACACAGGGAGGGGAACATCACACACTGAGGTCTGTTGGAGGGGACTAGGGGAGAGACAGTTGAGGGTAGGGAGTTGGGGAGGGATAACATGGGGAAAAATGCCAGATATAGGTGATGGGGATGGAGGCAGCAAACCACATTGCCAGTCCTGCATGTTCTTCACATGTACCCCAGAACCTAAAGTGCAAAAAAATAAATATATTAAAAAAAAAACCAAAGAATATATTTTTTAACTCTATACATGTCTGTTACTTGACTCAGAGGCCTAGTATCTCTGTTATCAGAAAATTGGCCAACTATTTATAGGAAATGTTTCGTGGTACGACAAAATTGTTGTTCTCAAGTTCCAGTTTTTACTAAACTTCTTCTGTGAAAACTGATCTACAGAATAAGAAAGCAGCAAGGAAGTGTGAGATACTGTACTAAGAGTGGTTTCTTGGTTTGTAAGGTATGTTTTCTATAAGTAAGGATGGGCGAAACCAGCAAATAGTCTGGTGGCCATTCCTTTATGAATAATGGTTCGTAAGTTTCCTAAATGCCAGAATATTTGAGAATGGTCTACTGTGATAGTGTAGAATCATCTTGATTTGTACATTTCAAACTAACGAGATGACTGTCAAGAGAACATTTGGATTGAGCTTGAAACTGAATTGAGCGTATCAATTTATACCTTCATTTGTGAAATTCCTATACATATATATATATATATGTATATATATGTATATATTTTACTTTCATAAAATTTACTTCATTTTAAAAAGTCACTACAGATTATTATAGTCATTAAAAAGATAGTACTATAAACAATTTTGTAGTCATTAACTCAACAACCTAGAAGTGGGCAAATTACTTGGAAAACACAAATTGCTAAAATTTAGCTGAGATGAATCAGGCAATTCAAATAGGTATAAAGCACTGAAGAAACGAAAATTATAACTTAAAAACTCCTGAAAAAGTTATCTCCAGGACAAAATAGCCTCACTGGACAATTCCATCATAAATTCAAAGAACTAACATTGATTCTACCTAACCTTCAGAATACGGACAAGGAGGACACAACCCCCATCTCATGCCAGGAGGCCAGCACTAACCTGACACCAAATGAGGCAAAGACTACCTAAAAACAAAACAAAGTCCCAAAATAAAATCCCCCAAAAGCAAACACACAAAAATCTGCCCAAATCACCAAGATATCAAAAAATGTTATACACTAGGACCAAGTGGGCTCTATTCTTACGGATATTTAGGCCCCAGCTGTGCTCATTCGAAGGAGTCAAGAAGAATTAATATACTCTATTGATAATTGCCATGTCTAGATAAATCTTTCTGATTTCAAGAATGGTTTTATAAAAGAAAGCTTGTTGTTATTTAAAGCCACTAAGTTTGGGGTCGTTTGTTACGAAGCCATAAATAAGTGAAACAGGCACTGATTGTGGGAGTAGTTTCTGATACAAAAATATAAAATATTTGGCATTTGCTTTGATGCCATCAATCGGTAAAGGTGGAGACAGTAATAATGGTTCACTCAGGCACCATTAGTAGAAATGGGGGCAATGGGAGACTGTGTCATATAATGACAGAAAAATTAGCAAATCTGTCACCTACAGTAACTTGGCAGATAGAAAATGCCTCAGTGAACTATTGGATCTTGCTAATAAGATTTTCAGGCAGAATGTTTAAAGTACCAATTGGCTTATTTTAGAAGTAAATGATCAGGCATTGCAAAAGAGAGGTCAGTTAAAGAAGGAAGTGTTCTGTTTCTTAGCAGAATTCAGAGAAAATAAAGTGAGTACAGGATAATTACGTCAGCCAGAAAAGCATTCTAAAAGTAAGTAAAATGAGCTTTGGGTCAAGATCAAATCAAGGGTATGTTACAGAGTAATTTTAGGCAGTGTATAATAGAACTTTTAAGTTATGCAAAGGAAGATTCTAAGAATTTTAAGGGAATGATTCTCCAGCTCTATGACATGGTAATCAAAGTGGAAAGGGATTTGCCTCTTAAAGAATTATGCAAGGCCTTGTGTAATAGGGTAGACGATGAACTGGAAACGTTTTTAAAGTATTATACCTTCTTAGAATAAAATGGATTGAGATAGTTCAAAGTAATAATAGGACTCTAGGCCTTAATTTCTATAAGAAAGAAGCAGCCTGAAACCAGGCAAATATGAGACATTTCTTAGGAAACAGGAAGGATTACTGAGAGTTCAGCGAACCCAGAGGGAAAATCCAAGAACCCCAAAGTATCACTGATAAGGAGCTATGTCTGCAGAGTAGAATAAGGCTCTAACTGAGGAACTGTTCTGGTCCCAAGAGTCTGAGGATGGCAATGGATTGGTAACCATTATGGGTTATCTTCCCCACTCCCCCGATCATTTCAAAGAATAGTAGTATCTATTGCAATTATGCTGTTCTTGTCTTACCATTTTATTTTGTGCTGTGGGATCAGGTAGTTTTTCTGTTTAATGTACAGGCCACTGGATTAACACGTATATTTGAGGGGCTGCACCTGGAAACTACATTCAGTGGGCCTCATCTGCATCTGGAACTGATTTAGAGAACGAGATCCAGAACTCTGAGTCTAAAAAACTTTATAGACCTGAAAGGAAGTTGAGTATATTTTATATTGGGAACTGAGTACGAACTGGAATAGATAATTATAATTCCCCACAATGAATTATGCTTGTCCATACCCATTGGTAATGTAACGTTAAAACACTCCACTCATTAAAACATGGGGTCTATTATCACCCTCTTTAATCTGAACTGGAATTGGGATTTGCTTTTGTCAATAGAATGTGATGGAAATTATAATAAGTGAGTTTCAGATCTCAACCGCCAAGAGGTTTTGCTTCCTTTCTCACTCTTTGGAAGTCTTGAGATAACCATGAAGCAAAGAAATCCTGCCAAGTCTACTGGTGGATGAGAAGTCACATGGAGTAAAACTGAGACACTCAAGCAGAGAGCAAGCACCAAGACTTCAGATATGGAAGTGGGGACATCTTGAAACTTCTACCACTGCTCATGTACCAGATGACTGAGGCAAGCTACGTGAATGAATGAGCTTCAGCAGGACCAGCAGAAACAATGAGTATATTGATAACATTTTGAGAATAACACTGGTGTTTGAAACTAGTATGTCTGGGAGAGTTTTCTATGTAGTGATAGAAAACTAGAATATATTTGAACCTGATAAATTGAGAATAAGTATTGTAATCTAAAGACAGCCATTAAAGGATACTAAGAAAATGTAACTACCAACTAGGGTAGACAAGCTCAGAGCACTAAACAAACAGGTAGTATACCCAAGAGTTTTTTTAAATGAATATTTATGTACACTTAATTTTTAAGGTTCCTGGTATTATTGGCTTGTTGTAACAAAATATCTTTTTAGCATATACTTGTGTTTGTTTTACCACTGTGTGAACTAATTCCAAATTCTAAAATGAGTTTGTCAGAAAATGTAGAAAAATTACAAAGTTTGCACAATTATCCACTAACCTTAGCTTTTCAGGGAACGTATTTCATTTCATTAGTAACAGGCCATAGATCTTTGGGTTTTTTTTTTTTTCTAGAGTTTAGTTTGTACTGTTTTTAAATAGTAAATGAGCATAAATGAGATAATAAAACTTGGAATGTCAGAAAGTAGGAAAATATGAGAGTTGGCTATTCAAATTAATGTACCATTCTTAAATATTAGTGGATGATGAGGTGGTAAAATAGAGAAGTTTAGGAACATTTTATTATCAAACATTGTTATAGTAAAAGCAATGACAACCTCATTTAAATGTATAATTGACTGTTAGTCTACTTTGTATTGCTGTAACAGAATACCTGACACTGAGTAGTTTATAAAGAAAAGAAGTTTATTTAGTTTATGGTTCTGCAGGCAAAGAAGCATGAGACCCACGACACCGCGTCTGCTCGGCTTCTTGCGAGGGCCTCGTGGTCGGTCAGAATATGGCAGAAGAGGTCACAGGGAAAATGGTCATGTAGGTGCAAAGACAGGCAAAACCGAAGGTGCTTCCTGGTGTTGTAAAAACTCACTCGGGTAGAAACAAATCCATTTCCTCTGAGAACTAATCCAGTCATGACAGAGTGAGAACTCAGTGTTGTGAGAACAAGACCAAGCCATTTGTGAGGAATATGGCCCCATAACCCAAATTCCTCTCTCTAGGCCCCACCTCTCAACACTATCACACTAGGAATCAAATTTCAACATGAGTTTTGCTGGGGACAAATAAACCATAGCCAAACCATAGACACAATGAAGAAGGAAAACATCATTTAAATGTAAGATTAGTGATCACCACCTCCTCTACAACCAATTTACATTGTATTGCCTAAATTTTCATCTCATGTGGTTGAAGGGAAGGGTTGGAAATAAGCATGTTCATAAGCCTTTTTCTACTAGTGCTTTCATGAGCATGAAGCGTTGATTTTTTTTATGTTGGTTTTTGTTTTGTCCT
This sequence comes from Cheracebus regulus, assembly GCA_963574635.1. Lineage (NCBI taxonomy): Eukaryota > Metazoa > Chordata > Mammalia > Primates > Pitheciidae > Cheracebus > Cheracebus regulus. Next base: position 29,914 of record CAUYQU010037342.1, read on the forward strand.
TTGATAGACTTTGAGAAGCTCATAAGACTTTAGAATTCTTTGAATTTGATAATTCCAGGGAAATGAGAAAGAATCTTTGTTTAATTTTTGAAGAATGTAATTAAAGAAGAATATTTAAATTTGACAGCTAAAGGCATGATATTAAAGAACTCTGACTTTAGTGTAGAATTTCTTTTAACATATAAATATGAACATATGCCATGTTTATATAAACCAAATGTTCTTCATATTCCTTTTCTTTGTTTATAAAATGATTGAAAAAAATTACTAAAACTTTGACAATTACTCAGAATTCTTTGTTATAAAAAATACCTAAAAATAAAGATTAAATTCTTGGTTTCAAAATGTGTATACTAGGTAAATTGGAAAATATGTGTACCTACATTATATGAAAATTATGCAACATTTTAACATAAGATTGAGAAGAATAATTATTTATCTTTTTGTGTGTAGATGTATTAAAAGATTGGCACCATTAATACATGAAAAATTGGAGGCCTGGGGTGTGGCTCACAGCTGTAATCCCAGCACTGTGGGAGGCCAAGGTTAGCGGATTACCTGAGGTCAGGAGTTTGAGACCAGCCTGACCAACATGGTAAAATCCCGTCTCTACTAAAAATACAAAATTAGCTAAGCATGGTGGTGCATGCCTGTAATCCCAGCTACTTGGAAGGCTGAGGCAGGAGAATTACTTGAACCCAGGTAGCAGAGGTTGCAGTGAGCTGAGATTGCACCATTGCACTCCAGCCTGGGTAACAGAGTGAAAATTGTCTCAGAAAAAAAAGGAAAGATTTACATTAGCAGATTTTCAAACAGTTGATTCCTTCAAATTTCACAAAATAATAGAATCTTGGAATTGGAAGTATAGTTTAAATCAGAGGTCCGCAACCCCCAGTCCAGGGACCAGTACTGGCCCGTGGCCTGTTAGGAACCAGGTGAGTGACAGGTGATCTACTGGAGCTTCAGCTGTATTTACAACTGCTCCCCATTACTCACATTACCACCTGAGCTCCACCTCCTGTCAGATCAGTCATGGCGTTTAATTCTCATAGGAGTGTAAACCCTATTGTGAACTGTGCATGTGAGGGACGAGGCTGTGCACACCTTATGAGAATCTAATGCCTAATTATCAATCACAGTTTCCCATTACCCCCTACTCCCTGCTGGGACTGTCTAGTTGCAAGAAAATAAGCTCAGAGATCCCACTGATTCTACACTACAGTGAGCTGTATAATACTTTAATTATATATTACATTGTAGTAATAATATAAATAAAGTGCACAATAAATGTGAATGCTTGAATCATTCCGAAACCCCATCCCCCTAACCCTGGTCCATGGAAAAATAGTCCTCTACAAAACCCTGGTGCCAAAAACATTGGGAATCCCTAGTTTAAATAGTCTCTTCTAATCCATGTAATTAAAAAAATATGCAACATGTGTCTTATATGGTGAGACTATGTGATTCATCTTAAATTACAAAGTATTATCATTAGTGTCCACCAAATATGTAGTTTCAAATTCAGAAATGACTAGAGGCAGAAGCAATGTATTAGAAGCTCATCAAAAAGCACATAGAACAAACTCTCATGTGACAGATTTCCTAATAGCTATGATGTTTGTTAAGGTAATTCTTCTGGGAACCTCAAATACTGAATTTAAAGGTAGTCAAACATCTCATTCAAAAGACAATATAAATATGAATACTTTGCTTTGGAGAATAGGACATAGAAGAGAAATTCACTTTTGCCTGCAATTCTTAATAGTAGAATGATGCATAGTCCATTCATAAGGAATATTTCATTTATCAACTTATATGCCTTGATGTTATTCTTTCAGCAGATAGGACTCATTGCCAAGATAATTCTAAAATAGAAATCATTATAAACTTATTAATTAATTACCCTTGGAATTAAAGAGCTTCATTATCCCTAATTTAGCTTCATTTCACCTAAGTTTCCAATTGTTTTTACAGACACATTGAAAATTGAAACTTAGAGAACTAGATTTCCAGATCTTTATTATACTCAATTCAAAGAACACTCAGTTTGTGATGTTTTGTTTAAATGGCAAATCTCAAATTGATTTCAATAAATAACTTCATTCATTATGAGAGTTTACTATGGTTCTCATCTCCTTTTTATTAGTTTGATGTCATTCTTTTTCTTATCTATTTTGAGAGTTTATAGGAGTTATTCAATTTAGTATATAGAATTAATCCATATTTTCTCTATTAAACACCCCCATCCAAACCTGTGTGTTTTACCTACCAGGCTTGCTGCTTGTACTCTCTTTTTGAAGGCAATTTTTATTTTTACTTCTGAAATAGCAAAGAAAAAATATTCCTTTCTGTTATTTGCTGTTATTTGAAATGTATTTATTCAATTTCATTAACAGGCATTTACTGAGAAACCAATGTCTTGACACAGGTGTAAATATGAACCATATATTTTTATGTTCTTTATTTATTCAGGTTTGCAGGATTTCAGAGGTCAACTAAAAGATATAGAAGAATGAAATAAAAGGATACAGACATATGTCATAATATCTAGCAAGATCTGGTCTTTGGCTGGAGCTGAGGAATCATTTTTTACCACTCTTTCTTGCTTACTTCAGCCTTGTTTCTTGATACCTCCAAGGATTAAATTTATCTGCTCAGAGGCCTTCTCTGTGGATTCTGTAACAGCATTCACCTCCATCATTCTCTCTCCCTTTTTCGAATTTGTGTTTCCTCAGAGTACAGATCACTATTTGACATATATTATACATTTATTTCTTCTTCCTTTCTATGATGCTAAACTTACAAAGTAGAAAACATCCCTGCTGTGTTTATTTCTGTATCACTACTGACTAAAAAAGATTTTTTTTGAGACATGGTCCCACTCTGTCACCCATGCTGGAGCCCAGTGGCATAGTCATGGCTCACTGCAGCTTCCAGCTTCCTAGACTCAGGAGATCCTCCCTCCTCTGCCTCCGAAGTAGCTGGGACTAAAGGCACACACTAACACAACTGGCTAATATTTTTGTACTTTTTTAGAGACTGGATTTTGCCATGTTGTCCATACTGACCTTAAACTCCTGGGCTTAGGCAATCCACTCGCTTTGGCCTCCCAAATTGCTGAGATTACAGGCATAAGTCAGTGTGCCTGGTCAAAACAATGATAAATTGTTGTTAATTAAATGAGAGGATTCTGTTTTCTATCTCAGTCAATAGGTCAGGAAAAATTTTACATTTAAAATAAAATAAAGAATTAGACAAATAATTGGGCAAGCTAAGAAGAACAAGGATGTAGAGGGCATACATTTTTAAAAAACCTTTCGCACAAAAAATTGTTCTAACTAAATATTTTCTGTATCATCAATCCTAAAACTGTAGAGTCATCAGTAACACAGCACTATCTTAAGAAAGTTATGATTTGGAAATTCACAAATAATGTAGGTTCATAACTGCTTTTCCACAATTGCAAAGTTCAAAAGATATGCAAACCAGGAGTCTGTGGTTGTTTATTTGTTTACGTGACACCAAAACTCACTTGGAGAGCCTAGCCTGAACGCTCATAATTTTTACTTCAGAAATTAATGTGTTTAGTTATGTGATGCTGGGTGAAGGCAGATGTTTCATTATGTAAGATTAAAAATTATTTTTTCCTAAATTTGGAGAAAATTCTAAATTCTGAAATTTGGTTTAAAAAATATCAAATAAAAGATCGTGGGTTTGTATAAGGTTAAAACACAAACAAAAATATTGATGTTTAATACACAATTAAAAAGAAAACTGAAAATGTTGTAACTCTGACATATGAGTAGTAGTTAAAATATATTAGGATCACTTAAAGTAAAGGCTAAAATCACTCTAGCACACCAAGGAAAGTGAAAGTTAATAGGGAAGGAATTTTAACATATAATATATGTAAATAGAAATTGGATTGTAAACTTGTAAAACGATTCAACTTCACTAATAATTAAATTTAAATTAAAATAAGAATATGTATTTTACTATCCAACTATCATGTTAATACAAATTTTACATAAGGAAAAACTACCAAAAAAATTGACAATTATTTACCATTAAAATTAGTCCGTAAGAGTTTTTGTTACTGTTTTATAGTCATATAATTTTGAACTTAAAGGGATTTAGAAATAATGTAGTTCATCTTAATTTATTATATGTAATTAATTATTTATACATAATGATTAATGTTTAATTATTAGTAATAATTAATATATGTGTAATAATTCATCTTCCCAGCACATCTTTATCTAGAGACTACTTGGTGCTAGGGTTTAGTTTAAATAGATTTGAAGATTCAAAGGCCAAACAGGTTATTGAGTTACTTAAACTGAAATACAGAGTTAGATAGAAACCATCTATAAGATAGAAACCAATAAGAAGATAATTATGAGTATAGGTTTACAAAGAAAATGAATGAGAAATTGAGGTAGCCAACAAGAATGGTCAACCAAGTCCTTCTCTGAGGAGATAGATGTTACTTAAGGTAATTAGTTTAAAATCTAAATTCAAGAAGCAGTTTTACAGTGTGATCTGTTATGTAGCAGCTAAATCATGGTTACAAACTCAGTTCCTTGACTCAAATCAATTTATATTTAAAAATACATTTATTTTCATTTTGTAGTTTTAAAACTCAGAGTTGATAATATCAGAATATTGGATGGACTACAATGTTGCTACTAATTCAACAGAGGTCAATATTAAAGTATAAAGCTTCAGGGAAATAAACTCTCATCTAATTCTAGTTCACTTCTTTTGTGAGTAAGTAGAGGTTTTAGCAAGTCTGCACCATGCTGTAAGAAATGGAGCTTCTTAGGTGTTTCGGCCCCATGACTAAAGGAGTTTGATGACATATTTAACCAAATGAAAATCTCTTTGGCACGTTTAGTCCATCTTTCAATTTAGGCTACCGTTTTATTTTTTGTTTCCATTTTGGATTTCAAATAATGTCTTACCAAGGTCGTTAATATTAGAATCTCTCTTGATATAAAGTTCAAAATGCTAAGATATTTGGTGCCATTAACTTGAAGCCAGAAATCTGTCTTTCATTTGGGTTTTCTATAGCCATTTTCTTTTTCTTTCTTTAAACAAAAAAGTAACAAAGAAATTATGAAAGAAAAGATTATGAAAAGAATATATGTATTGTCATGAATTTCTCCGTATTGCTCTTCTTCAACAATACCTCTCTCTGTATTCCTTTTGCCTACTCTTTCCTTGTACCAATTAGATCAGAGGCAATTCATTAGGATGTTCTTAAGCCAGGCAGGTTAGATTAAAAAAAATCATTCTCTTCTTATATCAGCTCTGCACCCTGTACAGTTTGTATTCTCACCATGAATTCCCAAGGATGAGCTTCCATCATGCCCATTGTGATCATTAACTCACTTGGTATAGAGTAATTGGGAGAGAGAAATCAGAAAGTTAACAAAAGATGGGATGAAGTACAAAAGTTCCTTTCATCTTATCAAGAAAGTAGTACCCTCAGGAAATTTGAAGTCATGCACCACGCCAGCATCGTCTACATTTGTAGCATACCTTCTTGTTTTCTCAGAGGGCAGATCAGTTATTTCAACTTTTTTTCAAAGAAGAGAAATGAAAGCTGGAGAATAATTTTTGGAGTATGAATAACAGTAACCAAGTAACATAATACATATTTAAGATGACTTATATTAGTAAGGCTTGCTCATATAAATTGTCTATAACACTAACGCATGACCGATTTTTTTCTTTATGAGTGCTACACTCCCAGAGTGGGATTATTACTTCATTAAATTATTTGAAGTTTGTCAAATCCATATAGAATGGCATCATAATCAAAAGTATCTCAGTGTTGGAAAGAAGTGGAGGATAACATTTTTATGATTTATTCTTAGAGGTAGGTAATGCACTGAGATGCATCATGCATACATCTCTTAGAGAGGTGGAATTACTTCACATAGAATAATGAACCTTTTGAAGAAGAGTGTAATGCATGCCAAACTTTATAGCTAGGTGGCTAGAGTTATGACTTGGCTCACATTTCCATGATCAACTGTATTTTTCTGGAATTTATATCTCAGCTCTACAAGTTTAGAAGAACACATTATATCTAGAAACCTTTATAAAGGGTAAATATTTAAATAAATTAAGATAAATTAAATCTAAAGAGATTCCCAAATAGTAATGAATCCATATTTCAATTTTATTTGTGTCTGTGAAGGTAGGTCAGACTAAAAATGGTGGCTCTGATTCCAAAACTAAACTGGTTAATGATCCCAACTCTGCTTATGGTTGCTTTCTAGTTTACTAGTACACTGGGAAATAGAGCAAAGGACGTAGTTAAGAAAATAACTGGCATGAGCTGGCACAGCTTCTCAGAACTTCTTTACGGCAATGCACTGAAGTTTGCTGATCAATGAAATCCAAGCAGAGTGAAACAACTTTCATGCTGGAGGAATTTAGAGTCTAATAGGCAGGGGGATGGGATGGGCTGAAACTTCCATCTTCTAACACCGCAGTCTCCAGTACAGTAGCCTCTAGCCACAAGCCACATGTGGCCAATTAATTTCAATTAGATTAAGATTAAATGCAATTAAAGATTCAGTTCCTCAGTTTCACTAGCTGAATTTTAAATGCTCAGTAGCTATGAGAGGCTAGTAGCTACCCCTTAGATAGCACAGACAGAACATTTCCATTATTGCAGAAAATTACGTTGGATAGTACTGATCTAACACACGAGGCAGTTCATGCTATGCTATGGCAACTTGTTCCTGTGTTCTTTTTCTTATTGAGTATGTCTTCAGTAGGTCTGGCCATTTCCTGTGGTGGAGAATTGCAAAACTATTTTACAATTTTACCAGTGAATATGTTTATGCATATTGTTTAGATTTTCTGTGGACAGCACATACGTTTCTGTTCCTTGTGAATTAGAAGGAAAAGTCATTCTTCTAATAATCCAGAGTAATAAAAATAGTAAAGGACATAGAGAGTGGCAAAGGTTAAAAAGAATGACATGGAGAGTGAGAAGGAGACTACTCAAAAACATTTAGAAAGAAATTCTGAGTACCACAGTGGTTCAAGTACATAGATATAGATCACTTATTTTACTCAAATTTGCTGAATTTCTAATACAAAATTCCCATGTTTTAGTGGCTATTACATGTTGATTGACGTAGCCTTTCCATGGTAGACTTTCTTCAAAAATAAATTTTGCTTTCTCTTCAGATTCTTACGTTTGAGAGAATATTTGAATTGTGTTTATAAATGCCTAGAGAAAGGGTTATAAAGGACATTAAATATGCAGATTGTGATAGAATAAGTAATGACTCCTCCAAAGATGCTCATACTCTAATTATTGGACCCTGTGAAAATGTTACAATACACTACCAAAGAGATTTTTGCTGATGTAATTAATATTACAAACCTAAAATAAAAATTTATCATGGATTATCTGGATGGTCCTACTCTAATCAAGTTCTTAAAAGCAGAGACATTTCTCCAGTTGGAGTAAGGGGACATGCTACAGGAAAAAATAAGAAGAGATGAGGCAGAAGTGATAAGAAAGATTAGATGTTTTACAAAGACGGGATTCACCACTGTGGTTAGGAAAAAGAAGAAAGAGGAACATGAGCCAAAAATTGAGGTTGGCATCTATTATACAAGCAGAAAACAACACCCAGCCAATATTCAGCAAGGAAATAAGAACTGGCCCATATAAGCAAATGGAACTAGTCCCTGTCAACAACTTGTATAAGCCTGGAAGTGGATTCTTCCTCAGAGCCTCCCGATAGAGCTTAAATTGGCCAAATTTAAGCCAAATATATTTATATTGGCCAAATATATTGATTTTAGCTTGCTGAGACCATGAGCAGTGTACCCAGACAAGCTTAATGGACTTCTGACCTTAAGAACTATGTGATAATTAATGAATACTTTGTTTGTTTGTTTGTTTGTTTTTAAGATGGCATCTCATTCTGTCTCCCAGGCTGGAGTGCAGTGACATGATCTTGGCTCACTGCAACCTCTGCCTCCTAGGTTCAAGCGATTCTTATGCCCCAGTCTCCAGAGTAGCTGGGACTACAGGTATGCCACCAAACCCAGCTATTTTTTTTGTATTATTAGTAGAGGCAGGATTTCACCATGTTGGCCAGGCTGGTCTCAAACTCCTGACCTCAGGTGATCCACCTGCTTTGACCTCCCAAAGTGATGGGGTTACAGGTGTGAGCCACTTTAAGCTGCTAAATTTGTATTAATTTCTAATGGCAGCAAGAAAAATCTAATACAATTTGACATATGAAAGCACACTATCCACTGAACTTAATTTTCCATGAGTCCTCTCAAATATGACAATCTGCTCAATTCATTAAAAATAAGTGTGTAGAATCATCCTGTTTCTAGTTGCCCATCTTCTTATTTGGAAATCCCTCCTCTTTTATAACTACTTTATGTTCTCATAACTTGAAGGACTTAGTACTTCTATTTCATTTATTGTCCACACATAACCTTCCTCTCAAACATTAGTGAACAAGTCAAGGTTTCCTAACATTTTACAGGGAAATGTGACTTTCCCACAATTCCCATAAGAGTACACCCTTAATCAATTCCCTCTCTTCATGTACCCACCTTCCAGTCTGTCTCCAGCCACACTGCCAACTTAAATTCCTCTTGTTTGACTTTCAACACAGCCCTCACCCTTCCTGGTTCCAGGGCTCCCTGATTTTATATCTTTCAAAAGTTCTCTCTGCCTCTCCTTCTTTCTAGCTTGGAGCTGTTCATCCACTCCACTTTTTATTTTTAGAATAGTATACTGCAAGACATACTAAAGAACAAGACCCTGAAAAGCTGCAAATTTTCACTTGTGGCCCTCATATGTCATTGTTGTCCACAGCTTTTTCTCCCCATCTCCTCTTGAACGTGACTTTAATTTCTAGCTACTTCTCTCTTCCCACCTTGATAAAACTCAAATTGCAAAAAAAAAAAAGAAAAAAAAGGAAAACAACAAAAAACAACAACAAACAGCTGTGCATCCACAAGTACCATTCCTCTCTTCCTGAATCTTGCTTAACCTCCTCTTCCTAAAGCCCTGTAACATATTCTGTTTTCCTTCCCAACTTGAAGCATCTCTTTAGAGTCTTCTCATATCTGAAATTAGTTTTCTTAGAGTACCAGGTTCTACGTATATGAACCCTAAGAAGGTCCCACAAACCTCCCGTGCCTTAATGTCTCAGGTTAGTCCTGGGAATGGAAGCGAAAGCTGTGAACATACACCTTGGTAAGGCATGAGGTAAGGTACTTTTTAGTAGCGTCTGCTTAAAGCTCTTCAGATCCCTTACAGACTTTGTCACCTCTGTGCTGGTTGATGCAAAATAAATTAATAGGAACCTGAAAGCAGTAAGTCTAAAAGAAGCAGAAGTGATGTTTACATGAGCTCTAGATTTCTTCTGAGAGGAATTTCTTATTAAATTTGGCCTCTGTGTATGTTCCAGAGAGCAGCATTTCTATGGTATTGCTGCTTTCTTTCCCTGCTTATATATATATATCTCTTATAATTCTGACTTTTTTCACTTCTGGAAAGACACCTATGGGAAATAACACAGCTCTCTATTTGGCATAACAAATTGTCTTAGAACAAGCCTTAGGTCAGATCTGTATAACATTTTAGCACAGCCATCTGAGCGATTTTAATAATGTGGGATGCTTGTTGAATAATTGAATTAGCTATGGCAATTAATATTAAGAAACTTGGACCAAATTGAAAGGGTATATAACAGTCTTTTCTGATTTAGTGGCCAGATATAGATCTGACATTTATCATAATGATTTTCATATAATGTCCTCTACCTCTCAGCTCTGTCCTACTGCATTTGACTTGATAATGCCACTGCCTATTCCAAGTTATCAATGTGTGAATATATAACTTGTTATTCAAATTGGGATTCTTTTGCAAATAAAAGTAGGCACTATTGATAATTAGGTTGAACCAACAAGCATAAATCAGAATAATAGCAGCAACACCAGAATATATGATGATCGGACTGCCTACACGTTCATTCAAGAATCATGACCAAAACCCTCTATTTGACTAGGTTAATAGGCAGAAACTCCCAAGATTGATTTTAACAACTGCAAATGTAACATCATTAATATGCATTAAAAATAAATTTCTTGCTAGAATATGATAAGTAGGAGGGAGAAAAATCAAAATGCAGATATAATATCAAAAGCTCATCCTGCCATAAGAATATGGTTGAAGGACAGAGCAATTGGTTGTTGGTGGTAGTCTAGGTAAGAAATTTGTGTTGGGTAGGAGTCTCTGCCAGCCAATACTATTTCCCATAGGGTGAATGAAACATAAAATGAATGAGGACTATAGGTATATTGGTATAGCAATAAATAATTTTGGAAAATTTTGTATATTTCTCAAAAGAAAATATATAGCTATTTTCTATAACATAGAAACATAAGTGTTATTGATTTTTATAGATAACACTTAAGCATGTCAGATTATTATGAACTAACTATAAGATGACATTTTCAGTAATATGAAAAAATAAATGTAGCCTGGACACTAATAAAAGACTAAAATAAATGTGGGTGATGTCCACTTTATTTTTTATTCATCAAAGCATAGCTGGAACAACTGTTTCTATAAGAATACTAAAACAGACATGACAGGGGTCCCTAGATTCCTCTTTGACTTCTATGTTTGCTTCTTTAAAAAAAAAATTACTATCTACCTCTCCAGTCCCATAAACTTTGACTAGCCAGAAAAATTGCAAGCATCGCAAAAATAGTTCTTAGAAAATACTGATCTGATGGTTGTTGGGACCTCAAGCAAAGGACATGATAACAGGAACAAAACCCAATCTTGAATTCAGTTAAAATTAAAAATTGCTACTTAAGCCAAACATGCAAGGACATGGGTACATTTCTGATCCCATAAAAGCCCTGACCATGCTTAAGTTAGAGAGTCATCTGGTTTTTAGGAGCTCCCTAACGCAGATTAGCTGAACAAGAAATTTAACCTCTCTTAATGAATCGCTATAATCATTTCCTTCTGACAGTTCTATGTTTTTAAACAGAATGCTGACAAATTAGACTGTGTCTAGAGTTAAAAAGCTTACATAGTATAACAACTACTTTGAGGAATGGTAGGAAAAACAAATGCCAATCTTTAGATGAGAAGATTTGTTAAAAAGGAGAGAGTTGATTTGTTTATTACTGTAAGGATTGCAAGCAATCAAGAGAAACACTATAGAGATAAATACACAATAACTGTAAAACTGATGGAATGCAGAAACTTATTTGCAAAGCAGTGAACTTCCTATTTTTGTGAATGTTCAGAAAGAGGTTGGCTGACTAGCTTTCAACTATGCTATTTAATTGCTACATTAAGAGATAATCTTTAAATAACCATCTATATTCAAATTCCTCCAATCATGTTCTTCTAATGTTATGAATTCCAGACATTTTTAAAATAATGGCTTACCACTTATTTTCTTTAAAAATTTTTACACAATTTTTTGTTAAAGAATATTTATTTAAAAAAAGTTTTTATTAAACATTTGCATATATGTAATTTTGGGGAGGATGATTCTATCTAGGAAATTTCCTTATTTATTACTAAATACATTTCAAAATAAGGCACATACAACTATATTCATTCTCAGGAAATAATTTATGAATGAATATTACTTGAGGCACACAGAGATAGGTGACTCTGCAATACATAATTTCATAAAATATCTGTATATTTTTTATTAAAGATGAGAAAAAAATTTTAGAGTTCTATAATGTTAAAAAATACATAAACATTTTTTCTCAGGAAACACTGAGAAAAAAATGGGTTAAAGCCCACTCTAATTCTCAATTTTGGAATAAATATTTTCTCTTCTTTCAAGCTAGGTGATAATCTTTTCCCCATGGACATTTTACTTAGAAATAATTATGGTGAATAAAACACATTTACCAAGAATATTTGTTCGCAGTCATGCATCACTTAATGATGGGGATACATTCTGAGAAACGTTGTTTGGCGATTTCCTCGTTGTATGAGCATCATAGAGTATACCTATGCAAACCTACTACACAGCTTGGCTAGATGGTATAGCTTCCTGATTCTAGGCTACAAACCAGTGCAGCATGTTACTGTATCAACACTGTAGGCAATTGTAACACAATGGTATTTGTAGATACAGAAAAATGTGGTATACAAGATCTTTAAAATTGGTACACCTATTTAGGGCACTTACCAAAAATGAAATATATGAGATTAGAAGTCACTTTGAGTAAGTCAGTGAGTGAATGGTGAGTGAATATTGATGCTTAGTACATTACTGTACATTACTATACATTGTATAAACACTGCAAACCTAGGCTATAATAAATATATAAAAAATATGTTTCTGGTAGGGCATGGCAGCTCACACCTGTCATCCCAGTAATTTGGGAGACAGAAGTGAGAAGATGACTTGAGCCCAGGAGTCAGAGAACAGCCTGGGCAAAACAGGGGAACTTTGTTGCTACAAAAAATTTGAAAATTAGCTGGATGCAGTGGTACACACCTGTATTCCCACTTACTCAGGAGGCTGAAATGGGAGGATTGCTGGAACCTGGGAGGTCAAGGTTGCAGTGAGCCATGATCAAGCCACTGCACTCCAGCTTGAGTGACAAGGCAAGACCTTGTCTGAAAAAAAAAATGTACACACACATGCATGTGCACACATAGTTTTTTCTTCGATAATAAATTCACCTTAAGTTACTGTAATTTTTTTACTATAAAAACTTTATAATTTTCTAACTTTTGGATTCATTTGTAATAACACTTAGCTTAAAACACAACACATGCATTCTGTTGTAAAGCGCTACAAAATATTTTCTTTCATTATATCCATATTCCATGAACATTTTCTGTTTATTTTTATTTATTTTTTACTTTTTAAACTTTATTGTTAAAAATAAGACACAAACATTCACATAAGCCTAGACCTATACAAGGTCAGGATCATCGATATCAGTGTCTTCCTACTTCAACATCTTGTCCCACTGGAAGGTTTCCAGGAGCAATAACACGTACAGAGCTTTCATCTCCTGTGATAACAATGCCTTCTTCTAAAATACCTTCTTAGGAACTTGCCTGAGGTTTTTTTTATAGTGTATATGTGCTATACTTTTCTATGACCGGCAGTGCAGTAGGTTTGTTTACACAAGCATCATCATAAACACGTGAATAATGAGTTGTGCTCCAACATTAGGATGTCTATGATGTTACCAGAATATAGGAATTTTTCAGCTCCATTATAATTTTATGGATGTACCATTGTATATACGGTCCATCTTTGACTGAAACATAATTATACAGCACATAGCTGTATTCCATTTGAGATTCCATACACATGCCTTTAATTAGTCCTCATCTCAGTAGAAAATATATTTGCATATTGTTTTCACTGCATCCACTATTCTCATCATATTTAAATAAGGGCTTAAAAGAATATGTGTTATTTGAAATCACAATTTATTCCCCAGCAAGTACGAATTTATTTTTGACTCTGACATGTCTTTCCCTTGCTCCCACTGTTTTCCTCACGCAGAATGCCTGTTGTCATCCTATGTTTTCTTTTTCTATTTCAATTCATTTTTTTTGACCCCTGGAGGCTTTTTAAGTAATGTCCATGACCATTTAAATCTGTTCTGCCTGTTTAATGGAATTTCCAATGCTTGCAGGTTAACTTTAGGATTTAGTGTTCTTGTATTTATACTATCTTTTTTAAAAAAATTAATTTCAGGTTTGTTTTTTCTTTGTTGTTGTTTTTGCCAGTGCCTATAGCTTTTCTTTTAATTTATTGTCCCATAAGAATAAACTGCCTTGTTCACGAAGATGATTGGTATTTGAGAATTGATTTTTACCATTTGCTCTATTTATTAAATTTAAAAATGTAGGAATTTTATTGTAAGAAACATACAAAGTTCTTCTAAAGAATGTTTGCAGGAGAGATTGGTTGTCTGGAGAATTTACCATAGCCCAGGCTCAGGACTTCAGCCAGCATAGGTAGAAACTCAGTTTTACCTGGCTCCCAGATTTAACTAGAATTCAGTTAATAGATTCACTTTGAATTGAAAAATGCAGGAATATATTAACCAGAATTGAAATAATTAACTACTACTTAGAAATTACTATGTGAGGATCAGATATTTGATTTTCTTTTTCTGTGGTGTCTTTTCCTCTGGCGTATATTCAGTTCACACAGTGTGTGTATCTTTTACATAAGCTACAGTTGCTGAATGAACCTCTGTGTTACTGATACAGTCTATCTTTAGCTAAATCAATATTTTATCTCTTCAATTCTAAATTACTAGGACTGTTAGTAAACCCAAAGATTCAGCAATATCTTTTTGGGTAAAATAAAAGAAGAAAAAGAAAAGTAAAAATACATAACATAGGAATTTAAAACATAATTCAGGTTGTAATAAAAGAAAACTTTTGGAAAAATGTTTTATCTAAGGCAAACATTAATCATTAAACAGTGTTGGAAGTAGAAAAGTTCCTTTTCAAAGTTTCTTGTTAAATCATACGTGTGCTAATAGCTGTTAAGCCCTCTCCTATGTAGCTGTTAGAGATGCCATGCTTAAGGCACATAGTACACTCTATGTCCTTGTACTTTAACCAAGATATCTGTGCAGAACATGCTCACAGGCATATCCTAGCCCTCTATTGCTTTTACCTGTTTAAAAACGTTTTAACTTGTTAGCCAATCAGATTTTAGTTTAATGGTGAGGTCTGGCTCTAGCCAACAGAGATAAGACACTGCAGTAAGGACAACCCCAAATGGGTAAGAAATAAATTTGTGTGTATTCTTTTGTTCTTTGTATTCTCATGGCAAGATGGCTAGTGAGAGTACCCTTCCTGCAGTCCAGGAAGTAAAAATTGCATTGCTGAAAGATTCTTTGTCTCAGTGCTAATTTTTCTTTGCAGGACCAAGCCTCTATTTCCAACATCTATTTCCAACAACCAGCTTTCTCTCAATTCTTGCTGCTGCTTTGATAGTAATGCTCTTTTTTTTTCTTAAAAAAAAAGAACAGAAACTGTACCTTGTCTTCTCTGATGCTCCATGTTTTACCTCATATAGGACAGTGATATTTTCAGGCTTTCAGCGCCACTTGGTTGTTGAGCCATTTGTCATCATTACAAATAAAGTTGTATGTAATTTTAATGATTAGTTTTTCCAGTAGTCGTTTGCTAAAGTTTCCTAATTTTGACCAAAATCATTTGTACTTGCCAGATTTTTAAAGTTATTCTGAAATTATGCATTGTGAAATTGGCATAGCAGTCCTTCATATACAGCCACTATTTTGTTAAGGTTCTGTAATTCTCCATTCATTTAAAAAGAGAGAAGCATTATTTTATATCACTATTGTTACCTAATTGCCTCATCTGGGTACATTGTTTGGATAATCTAGTTTACAGAATTTAACTAAATAGGTATTTTGAAATACTTCCTTATAGTTCAATAGATATCTTTGTTTGCAACTACTGTATACTGGGTTAAAGAGAGCACTGGGTTCAGGATCAACTAATTTACAAATAAATACTCTGTCACCAATAATGATATTCTTATATATAAATCATAAGTAAATAGTCCTTCTGGCCTTGATTACTAAATATGATAAGAAAAAAACTCCACTCTTCATCATGTTTTAATAAACTTTTTATTAAAAACATTATTAATGTTCATTTTCCATGTTCTATAGAATGGTATTAGAATATAAGATTCCCATTTCCAAATTTTAAGAAACTAGATTCTTTAGATCCAAGGAGTTTGACTGTATTACCTTATCTCCCCCCTTGACAATTGCCATCTGCCATTAGATACAGTTACTTTTCCAATTCCTTGAACTTTTAGCACTAATGCTTTTGCAGAAGAAAAAAATATAGTCTTTTTTTTTTTTCTGGAATGGATGTCTTCGTCCATTTTGTGCTTCTATAACAGAATACCTAAGACTAGGTCATTTTAAAAAGCATGAATTAATTTTCTTACAGAGCTGGAGTCTGGGAATTTGAAAATCAAGACCCTTCATTTAGTAAGGGCCTTCTTGCTGCATTCTCACATGGCAGACAGTGGAAAGGCAAAAATGGAACAAAAGTTGTTGTTCTCACATGCAAGGGAATGAAAAACAGTGACATGTCTCCCAAAGGCTGTTTTTATAAAGAGATTAATTTATTCATGAAGGTAAAGCCCTCATGATCTAAACATCTTCCAAAAAATTCTCAGCTCTTAGCACTATTGCATTGGGGATTAAGTTCCAACACATGAATTTTAGAGAGGACACATTCAAACCATAGCAGTTGCTTTTCAAAATTACTTTTTAAAAATTTGCTTTAAATAGTAGCAGTGCACTGATCTATTCTTTATCCAATCAGGGAGTTTCTAGTTTCTGCATTCCAAATTACGTTTCCTAGCTTCCATTCTTGCTTTGCAGTTAAAATGTTTACACGAATTTAACATACTGCAAATTTTATAACCCATACACTTCTTTGTTGTAAACACCATAAAAATTGTGAAAATTTCAAATGTTTTTAACTGTTACATAATGGAAATACATTATCCATCTATATTTCATATAAATTGAGTAAATAAACCATTTTTATATAAAAAGGAAAATTATCTGAATATGAATGCTATTTCTATGACTTTTTATTATGTGCATGTACTTAAGTCATGTAACCTCCATGACAATACATAAACTTTGAAAAATAATTTATATTTATCTCAATGATAATTGTTGAAATATTTTACAAAATCTGGAGATATACGTATTTTCAAAAAAATTCTGTTGTAGCTTTCTCTTTTAATCCAGTTCATGCCATTTCTTATTCTTCTAGGAATTTTTTCAATCTACATATTTATTTTGAATATGTAAGAATTTTGCAATGACATATTACTAAAGCATGTTTTCTGACAGCACAAGAAAGTGTGATGTTTGATCATTATCAGCTGTGTTCTGAGGATTAATTTAGATTTAGGGTAGTGCTGTAGGAGATAAACAAATGTCCATCTTATCATTGACTTTATTAACAAAACCATTCTGCAGGTTTGTCTCTAACACATTTGGATCCTCTTTAATCAACAAAACAAAATATCAATACTTTAGTCATTTGTCATAGAATTCAATATCAGATTGACTTTGAATCATTGCTTGTCAAAGGCTTAACTGAGTCACTTGATATTTAGCTCCATCACATGTGTTAACTACACATTTCATTAGGTTCTCTACTGTCTGAAAATAGTGAGCAATATGAAGGGACCACTTGATTTCAGTTCCATGAGAAATGCTTTCATCATCACCTCTCTCTAATACATATACAAGTCAGATTAATTGAAGGTCACTCCAGGGAAAAAGAAAGTAGGAAGCAGAAGTATTCTGTGCTTTGCAATTATCTGATTTACTTTCAAAACATCTTTTGAGTTAGGTATTAGTATGCTCATTTTACAAATGAGGAAATTAAGACTCTTGAGATATTTTTAAAAATTACACACATCACACTAATTACAATAGGCAGAGTGCCCAAAAATATGCATATACCCCAATCCCTGGAACCAGATAGTATGTTATATTACATGACAAGACGGGCTTTGCAGATATAACTAAGATCATATACCTTAAAAGATCAAGATTATACTCAATTTTGCTGATGAAAATCTATTGTGGTGAACTGGGAAAAGCAGAAACCATTCTCTCTGGCTGAAGGCAGGAAAGATGAAATATAGGAGGAGTCAAACAGATTTGAAGCATGTATCACTGTATCATGGCACTCAGATATGCTTTAATGGTGCTCAGCATATTCTCTAACATATTGTAATTATGTTTCATAATTTTATCTTTTTTTTCTAAAATTAAAATGATTTAATGGAAAAGGGAACACCTTATTCAAAACTTTATGATCTGTAGTGTTAACTAAAATTTCAGATATAGTAGATATAAATTTTTTAAGTTACTCTTTTGCAAAGAATCCCTATAATGAATATCCTTTGAACATCCTAAGATAGATTTTGCAATACTTTAAAAAATATTATTATCAATTATGTAATAATAATTTCATATGTTTGTGTACATCTACATATATACTAGTACATACAAGTGTATATATATATATTTTACATATATATATATATATATACACACACACATACACATACACATATACACACAAATATATACTTATAAAAAAAGATCAGGAGAGAGAAAAAAAAACAGAGAGAAATGGAGGGAGACAGAGTGAAACCATGAAACTTCCGGATCAGAGAAACAGTTTATTACTCACAGAGTATAATCGTTTATTACTCACAGAGTAGAATCTGATGTCAGGTCCCCATGCTACAAATCCCTGCAGGGTGACATGAATGAGACTCACATATTACCTCTTATGCAGTTAGTTTACATTACAGGGAAGCAAACACAAAATTATGAGACTAAGAGCTTCCACAAGTGATGATAACACATCTGCCCAACCCTCTGAAGAGAGAAACTTAATACTGCAATGTAAACAAACTCTTCCAGGAGAGGAAGGGAATACTTATCCTTATTTATTATTATCTTGGAATGGATGCAAATGTCTCTGGGAAGACAAATCTCTATACCTCTACCTTCCCAGGCATTTGCTATTCAAACATTTTTTTTTTAATTAAAAGGCTTGGACCATGCAGAATCATGATATTCATGGAATATTCATGGGAAATTCTCTTTCAACAAACAATCATCCTGAAAATTAATAAACATGTTCAATTAGTGCATGCTGTACTATCTCATCAGATCACCATATCAATTTCTAACCCCAGTATTATTATTATTTTAAGTTTAAGGACTCTTTCCAATCTCCATATCTAGGTTTAATATTCACTTTAGATTTCTAGTATAGAAGTTTAATAGACAACAACCCCATTATCATGTGATAACTGATATAAAAATTAATTACATTAAATAAGAATTTGTGTTACTGTGAGGCTTAGGAAAAAACTTCAGAGCCACATTGTTGGGAGTTCTGAGGGACTTTCTGCACTGTTCAAATCCCCCTTGTCCTACCTACAATTTAGTCCTATCTGTAAGTGGTGTATATGCCAAGTTAAATATTAGCATAAATAACTGTGGGAAATGGCCGGTTAAGAATTCTAGGAAGTAAGTTTAAGATTTTTCCAGATGGTGGATACCTGTGTTATTTTCATTGACTCTGCAGGGCTCAGAACAGGCAGTGTTAATGACAAATAGTCATCTTCAGAATTTCTGCAACAGTATTTTTCCCTGCCCTTATAAATCTCCCTTCAACCTCCAGAATACTCAAACCTAAAATAAGTTAAGAAATTTAGCTTGTCCAGAGAGGATCTAAGATGGACGAAAAGGACAGCTACAGAGTGCAGTTCTCAGCAAGAACAACACAGAAGGTGAGTGCTCATCTCATTTCCAAGTAAGTTTTCACTGCCCACAGAGCAGGAGATTCCCAGGCCGAAAAGTGCCACAAGTTTTCAGCACGGCTGGTGCCTCAGGTTGGCACACAGAAACTCACATAAATCTGGGTGGCCATTTCAACTGGTTCCTGGAATGACTGGAGACAGAGCCACCCATTAAACTGAAAGGGAGAGGGCTGAGACAGGGAACCAGGTGATCTTGCTCGGCTGGTACCACCCACACAAAACAAGCAATATGAAACTCTCTGGATTGAGAGTTTTGCAGCAAGCACAGCTGGACTCAGGACTATCCAGCTCAGTTGGGGGAAGGGTGCCTGCCACTACCAAGGTAGTCCACCAATACCTAGGCAGTTCACACAGCAGCTGGGCAGAGCCTGCGACAGCTCAGCAATGCCTCTGCTGGCAGACTGTGACTAGACTGTCTCTGTGCAGGTCACAGCATCTCTGAAAAAAGGCAGCAGCACATCAGGAACTTATAAATAAGGCCGACCTTCCTAGGACAGAGCACCTAGGAAAAGAGGCAGTTATGAGTTCTGCGGCAGCAGACTTAAAGGTACCTGCCCAGCAGCTCTGCATGGAAAAGCAGAGCTCCCAGGACAGCATTTGAGCTCCTATAAGGGACAGACGGTCTTCTTAAGCAGCTCCCTGACCCCCAAATACCCAAAGAGATACCACATAAAGGAGAACTCAGGCCAACATCTAGGGTGTACCCTTTTGGGATGAAGATAACAGAAGAAGAAACCCGCAGCAACCCTTACTATTCTGCAGCCCCCACGGGTGATCCCCAGGCAAGCAGGGTCTGGAGTGGACCTCCAGCAGTCCTGCAGCAGAGGGTCCTGAGTGTTAGAAAGAAAACTAAGAAACAGAAACAAATAGCTTCAACATCAATAAAAAGGACATCCACTCAGAGACCCCATCCAATAGTCACCAATGACAAAGACCACAGGGAGTTAAAGCCACCAAGATGGGAAGAAAGCAGCACAAAAAAGATGAAAACACCAAAAACCAAAGTGCCTCTCCTCCTAACTCCTCACCAGCTAGGGATCAAAGAAGGATGGAGAATGAATCTGATGAATTGACAGAAACAAGCTTCAGAAAGTGGGCATTAACAAACTTCTCAGAGCTAAAAGAACAGGTGATAACCCAATGCAAAGAAACTAAGAACCTAGATAAAAGATTAGATGAGATGCTAACTAGAATAAACAGCTTAGAGGAGAATATAAATGAATTGATGGAGCGGAAAAACACAACATGAGAACTTTGTGCAGCATATAAAAGTTTCAATAGCTGAATTGGCCAAGCAGAAGAAAGGATATCAGAGGTTGAAGATCAGCTCAATGAAATAAAATGAGAAGGCAAGAATAGAGAAAAAAGAGTGAAAAGAAATGAACAAAGCCTCCAAGAAATATGGGATTATGTGAAAAGACCTAAGCTACATTTGATAAGTGTACCTGAATGTGACAGAGAGATTGAATCCAAGCTGGAAAACACTCTTCAGGATATTATCCAGGATAACTTCCCCAGCCTAGCAAGGCAGGTCAACATACAGGTAATACAGAGAAAAGCACAGAGATATTCTTCAAGAACAACCCAAAGGCACATAATTGTCAGATTCACCAGGGTTGAAATGAAGAAAAAAATGCTAAGGGCAGCCAGAGAAAAGGATCAGGTTACCCACAAAGGGAAGTCCATCAGACTCACAGCGTATCTCTTGGCAGAAACCCTACAAGTCAGAAGAGAGTGGGGCCAATATTCAACATCCTTAAAGAAAAGAATATTAACCTAGAATTTCATATCCAGCCAAACTAAGCTTCATAAGCAAAGGAGAAATAAAATCCTTTATGGACAAGCAATTGCTGAGAGATTTCATCACCACCAGGCCTGCCTTACAAGAGATTCTGAAAGAAGCACTAAGCAAGAAAGGAAAAACCAGTACCAGCCACTTCAAAAAGGTACCAAATGGTAAACAGCATCAACACAATGAATAAACTGCATCAACTAATGGGCAAAGCAACCAACTAGCATAAAAATGGCAGTATCAAATTCACACAAAACAATATTAACCTTAAAGGTAAATGGGCTAAATGCCCCAATCAAAAGACACAGACAGGCAAATTGGATAAAAAGTCAAAACTCATTGGTGTGCTGTATTTAGGAAACCCATGTCATGTGCAAGGACACACAGTCTAAAAATAAAGGAATGGAGAGAGATTTATCAAGTAAATGGAGAGCAAACAAAAGCAGGAGTTGCAGTCTGAGTCTCTGATAAAATGGACTTAAACCAACAAAGATCAAAAGAGACAAAGAAGGGCATTACATAATGGTAAAAGGATCAATGCATCAAGAAGAGCTAATGATCCTAAATATATATGCACCCAATACAGGAGCACCAGGGTACACAAAGCAAGTTCTTAATGACCTACAAAGAGACTTAGACTCCCACATGATAACGGTGGGAGACTTTAACACTGCACTGTCAATATTAGAGAGATCAATGAAACAGAAAATTAACAAGGAGATCCAGGACTTGAACTCAGATCTGGAGCAAGTGAACCTAATAGACATGAACAGAAATCTCCACCACTATCCACAGAATATACATTCTTCGCAGCACCACATTGCACTGACTCTAAAATTGACCACATAATTGGAATTAAATCACTGTTCAGCAAATGCAAAAAAATGGAAATCATAACAGTCTCTCAGACCACAGGGCAATCAAATTAGAACTCAGAATTAAGAAACTAACTCAGAATCACACAATTTCACAGAAACTGAACAACTGGTTCTGAATGTCGACTGGATAAACAATCAAATGAAGGCAGAAATAAAGATGCTCTCTGAAACCAACGAGAATGAAGACATAATGTACCAGAATCTTTGGGACATATTTAAACAGTGTCTAGAGGGAAATTTATAGCAGTAAATACCCACCAGAGAAGCAAGGAAATATCTAAAATTGACACCCTGTCATCAAAATTGAAAGAGCTAGAGGAGGAAGATTAAAAAAAACTCAAAACCTAGCAGAAGACAATAAATAACTAAGATCAGAGCAGAACTGAAGGAGATAAAGACACAAAAACCCTTCAAAAAATTAATAAATTTAGGAGCTGGTTTTTTGAACATATCAACAAAATAGACAGACCACTAGCCAGATTAATAAAAAAGAAAAAGGAGAAGAATCAAATAGATGCAATAAAAAATGATAAAGTGAATATCACCACCGATTTCACAGAAATACAATGCACCATTAGAAATGCCTACGAACAACTGTAGGCACATGAACCAGTAAACCTGGAAGAAATGGATAAATTCCTGGACACTTGCACCCTCCCAAGCCTAACCCATAGAAATAGTTGAAACTTTGAACAGACCAATAACAAGGACTGAAGTTCAGGCAGTAATTAATAGCCTACCAACCAAAAAAAAGCCCAGGTTCAGATGGGTTCACAGCCGAATTCTACCAGACATACAAAGAAGAGCTGGTACCATTCCTTCTGAAACTATTCTAAACAACACAAAAAGAGGGACTCCTTCCCAAATCATTTTATGAGACCAACATCATCCTGATATCAAAACCCTTCAGAGACTCAACAAATAAAGAAAACTTCAGGCCAATCACCATGATGAACATAGATGCAAAAATCTTCAATAAAATACTGGCAAACCGATTGCAACAGCACATCAAAAAGCTTATCCATCACGATCAAGTGTGATTCATCCCGGGGATGCAAGGCTGGTTCAGCATACTCAAGTCTATAAATGTAATCCACTGTATAAATAGAACCAAAGACAAAAACCACATGATTATCTCAATGGATGCAGAGAAGGCCCTCAACAAAATTCAACAGCCCTTTACACTAAATACTGTCACTAAAAGAGGTATCAAAGGAACATATCTCAAAATAATAAAAGCTATTACCAACAGCCAATATCATACTGAATGGGCAAAAACTGGAAGCATTCCTTTTGAAATCCAGCACTGGACAAAGATGCCCTCTCACACCACTCCTATTTAATATATTATCGGAAGTTCTAGCCAGAGCAATTAGGCAAGGAAAAAAAAACAAAGAATATTCAATTAGGAAAGGAGAAAGTCAAACTGTTTCTATTTGCAGATGCCATGGTTATATATTTAGAAGACCTATCACTGAGCCCAAAATCTCCTTAAACTGATAAGCAATGTCAGCAAAGTCTCAGGATAGAAAATCAATGTGCAGAAATCACAAGCATTTCTATACATCAATAACAGACTAACAGAGAGCCAAATCATGAGTGAACTCCCATTCACAATTGCTACAAAGAGAATAAAATACCAAGGAATACAACTAACAGAGGATATAAAAGACCTCTTCAAGGAGAACTACAAACCACTGCTCAACAAAATAAGAGAGGACACAAACAGATGGAGAAACATTCCACACTCCTGGTTAAGAAGAAGCAATATCTTGAAAATGGCCATACTGCCCAAAGTAGTTTATAGATTCAACACTATCCCCATCAAGCTACCAATGAACTTATTCTCAGAACTGGAAAAAACCACCTGAAACTTCATATGGAACCAAAAGAGAGCCTGCATAGCCAAGACAATCCTAAGTGAAAAGAACAAAGTTAGAGGCATCACACTACCTGATTTCAAACTATATTACAAGGCTACAGTAATCAAAACAGCATGGTACTGGTACCAAAACAGAGATACAGACCAATGGAACAGAACAGGGGCCTTGGAGGCAACGCCACACATCTCCAACCATCTGATCTTTGACAAACCTGACAAAAACAAGCAATGGGGAAAGGAGTCCCTGCTTAATAAATGATGTTGGGAAAACTGGCTAGCACTGTGCAGAAAGCAGAATCTGGGCCTCTTCCTGACACCTTACACTAAAATTAACTCCAGATGGATAAAAGACTTAAACATAAGACCTAACACTATAAAAGCCCTAGAAGAAAACCCAGGGAAAATCATTCAGGACATAGGCATAGGCAAGGTCTTTATGACTAAAACACCAAAAGCATTGGCAACAAAAGCCAAAATAGACCAATGGGATCTAATTAAACTCCAGAGCTTCTGTGCAGCCAAAGAAACAATCATTAGAGTGAACTGGCAACCACAAGAATCTGAAAAAATTTTTGCAATCTACCCATCTGACAAAGAGCTAATATCCAGAATCTACAAAGAACTAAAACAGATTTACAAGAAACAAACAAACAAACCTATCCAAAAGTGGGTGAAGGCTATGAACAGACACTTTTCAAAAGAAGACATATATGAGGTCAACAAACATATGTAAGAATGCTCATCATCACTGATTATTAGAGAAATGCAAATCATAACCACATTAAGATACCACCTCACACCAGTTAGAATGGCAATCATTAAAAAATCAGAAGACAACAGATGCTGGAGAGGATGTGGAGAAATAGGAACACTTTTACACTGTTGGTGGGAGTGTAAACTAGTTCAACCATTGTGGAAGACAGTGTGGTGCTTACCCAAGGACCTAGAAATAGAAATTCCATTTGACCCAGCAATCCCATTACTGGGTATATACCCAAAGGATTATAAATTGCTCTATGATAAAGGCACATGCACACGTATGTTCATAGTGGCACTGTTTACAATAGCAAAGACCTGGAACCAGCTCAAATGCCCATTGATGATAGACTGGACAAGGAAAATGTGGCACAAAGACATCATGGAATACTATGTAGCCATAAAAAATGATGAGTTTCTATCCTTTGTAGGGACATGATTAAATCTGGAAATCATAATTCTTAGCAAACTGACACAAGAACAGAAAATCAAACACCACATGTTCTCACTTATAGGTGGGTGTTGAACAATGAGAACACATGGACACAGGGACGGGAGCATCACACACTGGAGTCTGTTGCGGGGGCCAAGAGAAGGACAGTGGGGAGGGGGTGGGGAGATCAGGGAGGGATAACATGGGGAGAACTGCCAGATGTAGGTGACGGGGGGATGAAGGCAGCAAACCACCTTGCCATGTGTATACCTGCATGATCTGCACATGTACCCCAGAACTGAAAGGACAATAAAAAAGAAAAAAAAAAGAACTTTAATTTACCCATGTCAGTTAGAGCTATCAGAGAAACAAAAATTATATACAATACTGGATATGTTATATAGATATTATAATATAAATATGTGTGTGTGCATGCATGTGTGCATGTGTGTGTATACATCTACTGTACAGGAGTGTTAAAAAAAAAAACTTTAGCCAAATTACATTTAAAAGAGTTTAATTGAGCAAAGAACAATTTGCAGTTCAGGCAGCCTCCTGAGCCAGAGTAGGCTCAGAGACTCCAGCACAACCACATGGTGGAAGAAAATTTGTACACAGAAAAAGGAAAGTGACATACAGATAATGAAAGTGAGGTACAGAAAAACTGGCTTGGTTATAACTCAGCATTTACCTTATTTGAATATGGTTTGAACGGTTGGCCACCTTTGATCAAAACTCAGTACTTGGCACAAGAGTAGGCTACGGTCTATTTACAACTCCATTCAGGTTATAATTCATGATGTACAGAGAAAGCTTTAGGCTGAAACTAAAATGGAGGCAGCCTAAGAATAAGCTTCATTTAACAGGAACTATATACATACCTATATATTTGTGCATTTACATTATATACATACACAAATATACATACTGTATATGCATATACGTACTAGAGAGAGAAACCTCTATTTCAAGGAATTGGATTGCATGATTGTGGGAGCTGCCATGTCAGAAATTTGCAGGGAAGGCAGTGTTGGGTCAGAGCTGACACCACACTTATTCTTGAGGCAGAATTTTTTCTTCCTCATAGAAATCTGTTTTGTTCTTAAAGCTCATCAAGTGATTAGATGAGGCGCACACACATTATTAAGAATCATTTCCTTTATTTAAAGTCAACTAATCGTAGATCTTAAAACACCTACACAGTAGGACCCAGATTAGTGTTTGATTGAGTAACTGAATAAAATGGCCTACCCAAGTTGACAACTAAAAGTAATCATTCCACCCGTTTGTGAATAAAGTCTGGATAGAAGACCTAATTCACAGTCAATTCATTTTATGTCTAAATTCTCTATATTGTGGCATTATACTATTTTTGCTGTGATTATGTATTTTATACTATTCAAAATAGTGGGAGCAGCTGACTCTGTATGCTTCTTTTCTATCTGCTTCTTTCTACACTTTCTACACTTCATGCATATCATCCAAAACATTACATATCTGCCAAACAGGAAACCTAAGAGGAGGAGATTTAACTCCATTAAAATGTGAATGCTCTTCATTATTTATAAATCATATATCCATAAATGCAATTCAATGTATATGACAAAAGGTGACAAATTTACATACCTAATATTTCTGGAGTATATTCAAAACAAGTAACGATCAGAAGACTAATCTTTATAAAACTCTATACTATTTATTTAGACAAAATTTTACACTTTTTAAAAACATATTACTTTTGTTTCATTGACAACATACTATAATATGGAAAGTTCAGAATTTTTAGAGTCCCTCAAAAGCTTCAAACATGCAAACTTCCTATCAGAGATGACACAGTATTTTTCTAGCATAAATCATTTCATATTATTTTCAGGATTTGTATATTTAAAATATGATAGTGAATAATTTTATTTGTGTATACTCTATTTTTACTTAAAATTATGAATCACTATTTATTCCAGAGACAAGTTATTAAAATTCCAATTAATACTGTTTTTTATATAACTCACAGCCTTCCTTTTCCTTTGTACTGCTAATTTTAATAGTTGAAATATAATCTCCCCATTTATCACAGTCTCTTATTCCCTTAATATCATTAATTGTTAGAAGTAATCATCCTCAAAGATTTAGTTAATTTTTCATTTTATAATTTTATCTAAAGCCTGATTGTTAACCATAAAATTAATCATATATCATCTCTCAGAAATGGTCCACAGAATGGTTAGAATGTGTATATTTAAATTGTGATATACTACTAATCTGTGAAAGTTATAAATTGTAATAATCTTACAAGAGCCAATGATGTATAAAGACCAATTTTCTTTTCCTATATTTTATCAGAATAACAATAAAACTTTAACAGAATGTGGAAAAAATGATAAAGAATATGTTTCTTACTTTTGGGAAAAGCACACCAAGGACAATAGAAATGAATGAAATTTTAAATATTAATTACCTTATTATATACAGTTCCATTGTTAAAAAAAAGCCTTGAAACACAGTTCTTCTCACTTTCAAAACAAGATTATATTTGAAATGCTGATACAGTGTTTCTTCAAAAATATCGATGAACTCCTGTCATAACGCAAGAGATCTCCAGTGACATTTAACTCAGTAAAATAACTAAAAATCTCCAACACACTGCAATGATGGCACCTCCTCTGTGGGTGTCTTTTCACCCCTTCTTGAGCTCTGAGAATTCTTCTGTCAAGAAACAAATGACAGGAACATACATATACTTGGCTGTTGTAACTGACAACAAATATCTCATTGCCTGTGTTTTTTGTTACTTTTCCTGTTGTAGAAAACAGCACTTAAGACTACAATAGAAAGTTAATCTGTCCTGTCATTACAATATGTTTTAAATTTCTAGAATTATTAATCCATTTGTAAGCTTCCACACAGGATCTAATCCACTAATTCACACTCTATTCATAGATAAAGTTGATTAAAAAAAAAAAAAGGATGGAATAGTTACAGCACAGAGAATCCAAAGAGGAACCTAAGCTAGAAAATCTACCTGATTCCCCTCATGCTTTGCTCTGAATGCTTTTCCTCTCAAATTCAGAATACCTGACATAAATGCCCATGCTGTAATGTAAATTTACAAGTTTAACACTTATTTTCTCTTCTTAAAATCCAGAGAGTTAACAAATGTTTGTCTTGGGTCATTTTCCCCAGAAGTAAACCCTGAGATAAAGATTCCTATAGAATTAATCTATGCAGATGGTACTTCCAGGAGAAACCATAAAAGAGTATAGGGCATTGGAGGGGCAAGTTGAAACAATAGTAGCAAATCAATAAACATTTGCTTAAAAATGCCACACCAAAATCTAATATAGGTCACTTATTAGTCTATGATTTTGGGGGTTAGCAATTTGGGCTGGGCTCAGCTGAGTGGTTGTTTCGCTGAGCTCCATCAGACTGTAGTTAGCTGCAGTCTGACTAGTCTAGGATGGGCTTACTCACATGTCTGACAGCTTGTCTTGGTCAACTATTTCAACTATTTGTCTCCAGCAGATTAGTTCAGCCTTAGTCACAAGGTAATGGTAATAAAGTCCTCAAGAGGAATGAGAGGACAAGCCACAAAGTACAAGCACTGTTGCAGCTCTGTCTGCATCACGTCTGCTAGTGTTTCCCTAGTCAAAGCAAGTTTTATAACTCCCCAGTTGGTTCACTTTGCCCACTGCCTAGACAGAGCTGATTTATCAAGATGGGAATTGCAATGGAGAAGGAACAAATCATGCAGAGCCACTGTGAGGGAGATTGGAGTTTTATTATTACTCAAAGCAGTCTCCTCGGGCATTCAGGAATCAGAGTTTTAATATAATTTGCCAAGTAGGGGCTTCGGAATTGGAGAGTGCTGATTGGTCAGGTTGGAGATGGAATCATAGGGGGTTGAAGTAAGTTTTTCTTGCCATCCTTTGTTCCTGGGTGGGATGGTGGAACTGGCTGAGCCAGATTACTGGTGTGGGTGATGTCAGCTGATCCATCGAGTGCAGGGGCTGCAAAATAGATCAAGCAATGATCTTAGATTTTGCAATAGTGATGTTATCGCCAGGAGCAATTTGGGGAGGTTCAGACTCTTGGAGGCAGAGGCTGCGTGACCCCTATACAGTAATTTATAATCTTGTAGCTAATTTATTAGTCCTGCAAAGGCTAACTGGTACCCAGGCAAGAAGGGAATTTTCTCAGGAAAGGGCTGTTATCAATTTTCTTTCAGAATTAAACCATGAACTGAATTCCTTCCCAAAGATCATTTGGCAAGCCTATGCCCAGGAATTAACAAGAACAGCTTAAAGATTAGCAGCAAGATGGAGCCAGTTAGGTCTGATTTATTTCACTGTCATAGTTTCCTGTTATAATTTTGAAAAGATGGCTTCACTTTCAGAGTCAAACCACAGTCAATGTATGTAGGTGTTATGCAAGGGCCTAAGTAAGGGAGAAGCAAATAATTTTGGGTTTTATTTCAACAATCTACCAAACGCAAAGAGCCGCGAAACATAGCTTTGACCTGAGCCAAAGGGAAATCTTAAATTTAAGTTATAGATCAGAGATGTATTGTCCTGATGCAAGGGAAATTGGCTTCCAAATTACTGTACTGCATAAGCACTGCTCCAGGGTACTATTTTTATAGTAGGTAGTTAGACCAACATGAGCAAGAATGGAGAGGTACTCCTCCACCAACCATTGCAGGAATGAGGGACTATATTAACTTCTCTTCCCAGGTCCACAAGGGGCGTGTGATTTCAAAGGCAAGAACTTCGCAGAGCCATGCCTTCATCCACCTCCGCATCTGGGAACCTAGAGTTCTTTGTCCAATTTTCCCAAGCATGGGCTAGGTAAAATTCCAGGTGAGCTTCCTTTATTCAGAAAGCCCACCAAAAACCCTGAAAGGAGGGGCTCTGTTGTGGGCCTAAGCAACCAATCCGGATTCAGAGTCAAAGATCAATCACTCCAGAGGAAGTTTAAAGGAACTCCTCTCGTTGGGCAAAAACATAAATGGGGCGGGAATAACTTCAAAGTTAAAACCCCCTGCCCCTTACCTGTGGAACTGCTTCTCTGGATTGCCTCCCACGGCAATGTGGCAGCTGTCTATCCCTCACTACATGTGCGGATTTCCCTCTCTCAGATCCTCTACCACTGTAGCGTGGGAGCTCTCTCTACTTCTCTTTCTCTCTCTGCCTAATAAATTACTCTCTGCAAAACTCTTTGGGTCTGATATTTACTTAACAGGTAAGCTCACTGCTACACCAGGGCCTCTTCCCCATTCCTGGGGCCAGGAAGCCCAGGAACCTTGGCACATCAAATTGCGGGGGTGGGGGGTTGGGGAGTTGAGCCCCATCCTGCAACCCGGTTACAGGAATGTTAGGAAACCATTAAGTGATGGTCAGGCAGTTGTTAAACTCTCTTTAAAATAATAATTGGTTGCAGCTGGTGCTAGGGAAAGGCAGTCTCCCAATAGATAGAAAACATGTGAAGCTGGCCATCAGCAGCTTCTGGGTAAGATCTCAGGAGTTGGGCAAGTGAGCTCAAACAGGAGCATTAAGAGGCAAAATGGCAGAGATTAAGTGGTATATGACCTTCCTCTAGGAATACTCGACAGGTAAAGAAAAAATGCCATAGGCAAGCATGTGCACAAACACATTGTGCATTCAGCCACTCCAAAGACCTGGCAGGCCACTGTGCATATGGGAGCCCACGGCAAGGAAAAATCAAAAGAGAAGAGATGCAAGATCCTGGAAGCATGCCAATGTGTAAAATCCCAAGTCAAAGGTAAAACCCGGCACTTGGGTCTCTCAAGTTGCCCACTTGGCCCTCTTCCAAGTGTACTTTACTTCCTTTCATTCACGCTCTAAAAGTAGCCTTGGTCTCTCCTTATTCCTTACAAACTTCAGATGAGTTCTTTCCTCCAAAGAGGCAAGTGAGTTGCTGCAGACTCATAAGGATTCACTGCTGCTAATACTCTCCCCAGGCATTTGCAGCTATCTTCTAGAACTGACAACATGGGTCCTTAGGTACTGGCTTTTTATTTTTTCATGAAAAATTACTCCATTTATTCAACATATATTTATTGAGCCCCTATAATGTACCAGGCATAGTTCTGGATGCTAGGGATCATCAGAAAAAAATATTGCCTTTTCTATAGCCCCTCTTACATAGGCAGCCAAGTTTTGTGCCCTGAGCCGTAGCTCCTTTCCTGTGCTCAGCTGAGTGAATCCAGGTTAGGAACTTCACCAAAGGTAGACAGTCCACAGATGGTCAGTGAGCTATGAGGTAAAGCAGCAGAGGAAACCAGCTTTTTGTTTGTTTGTTTTTGAGATAGGATCTCCCTCTGTCACCCAAGCTGGAGTGCAGTGGTGCCATCATGGCCCACTACAGCCCCAACCTCCTGGGCTGCAGCAATCCACCCACCTTAGTTAGCCTCCCAAGAACTGGGACCACCGGCATGTAAGTGAAGGCACACATTATATGCAGAGTAAGCTATTCAAGCAAAGAGGGAGGGACACAACAACAAGGTATCTGCAGGAATCTGGACTGAGCACCAACATTGTCTGCTGCAGTATCTTCTTGCATTGCTCAGATTCAATGTTTTTGGTTGCATGATTAGTTAATACGGAGTTTTCATGATGGTGATTTTTTTGGGAGAAGTATACAATGGAAGAATTATTAGAACACATTTCACAAACAATACTTAGCAAAACTTATGTTAAGCATTTCTTTCCTCCACAACTTACTTTAGATCACTCTTTCCCACAGCTATTCTTTCTGCAGGTCCATATGACTTACTTTGTGGTAATGAAGACCCAGGCCTTCATTTCTTAGGAATCTATGTTCTTTACTATCTTTCTTAGGCAGATTGTGGTTGTGATAATTGCTCGTATACAGTTAAAACTGGATATACTAGTACTAATGTCCTTGAATTATAAACATGTTCTCCCTTTCCCCACTAGGTAGCGGCAGCACACCTACCTTCTCATGAGGATTAGTGCTAATTATCTCTGCCATTGTGGCAACTCCTTACTTTGCCTATTATTTTCTACAAGATTTAAGCACCATAATAGATTTAAGGTAGTAGCTATAGCCTTTGACTTACCGGAACCTTTATCATGTCTCTCGATGAAGTATCTTCTCTCTGAAAACAGTTCTCTAGACAAAAAGAACTGTAATATCTGAAAGCAGACATCATCGATTCCCCTAGCAGGGTCACTGGGAGTGATCATAAGCAGGACCACTCCTTGCTTCCCAGATTTCTACCTTTCATCAATCATTGTCACAGGCCCTGTGATATTTGGTTCAAGGTAGACATCACATCTTGAAAGGCAGAACTTCATTCATTCACATGATTATCTCCAAACTGATGCCTTTGGCTACACCTTTAAGAGTACATTTCAATACTCTAAAAAAATGCAACTTCTGGTGAGGCTATATGTGATAGTACCAATGAATCCATAGTAACCCGCTCATGGTAGCTCTCTTCTGTCTTAAATTGAGCTCTTTTGTCTAAAGGATGCAATGTGGGATCTCTTGTTGGCAAATCAGGCAGGCTGTGAGCCCACAGACAATGATTTGGCCAAGACCATGTGAGCAAAACTATTGTTGAGTTTCCTTAGGAAAATCGAGATCCATTAAGTGTTATCAAGATTCTTGTGGGACAGTTTCTCTAGCTGCCACTCTGAACTGGCTGCAGATTATAGGAATTAAATCTGTCATTATTTTTGAGACTAGAGAGCCCAGTAGCACGATAGTGTCTCCTACTGTCAGCACCAAGTTAGAGAAAACAGCCACTTACTGGGCTGCTCTTTGATGCATTTCTTATCATCCTTGAAAATAAAGTGTCCTTTGGCTCTCTTAAGGACCACGATCGTCAGGGGAGAAGATTTTGGATTTTATAGAGAGTCACTCTATAAAGCCCACTTCTGTGAGCCATGAGAATCTCTTCTCAACATTCTATCAAGGCAAATCTGAGATCGCCATTTTATTTAATACATACTTTCATTATTTCCAAGAGTCACAGAGCCATCCCCTCAGCAATTAAGATCAGATCCAGATGCCTATTCCAGTGTATTTAATCTTGAGTCATGGATTTACTCCCACATAAAACCTCTCCCTTTCTCAGCTTCACAGTCCGCTTTTACTGAACCAGATCTCTCAAGATCTGTCCTAGGTATGATTCACAGTTTCTATTGGTCATAAGGGCTTTGCTTTGTAGCTTCTTTGGTGATTAATCCCTTTTGGGTCTTTGTAGGAGCAACATTCAATTGGATCATACATCTTCTACCAAAGGCAAAAGAAACTAATTTGTATGTTTTATTCTCATAAACTCAAGAGGAAACTAAAGGTTCAATGTTCTTAAGAACATATACTAAAGTGTCCCTATCTCAAGATTCAGGAGACTTACACAGCCTGGAATTTCGCCTTCCCTGAGGTTCTTCTATTTTTATATTAGTTCTGGGCTTGGTCCTCAACCAACCTGTTCCCTGGCTCTGAGATAAAGGTGTTCTGACTTCTCTACTGTGCCTTAAATTACTGAGTGATTGAATTGAATTTGCCATTTTTTTCCT
The DNA here is from genome assembly GCA_963574635.1 of Cheracebus regulus. Classification (NCBI taxonomy): domain Eukaryota; kingdom Metazoa; phylum Chordata; class Mammalia; order Primates; family Pitheciidae; genus Cheracebus; species Cheracebus regulus. Next base: position 63,673 of record CAUYQU010037342.1, read on the forward strand.
TCAATAGAATTCAGCAAAAATCAATTTCTCACTTTTTCTAATGATTATTCCCCCCATGTATCTCAACTGCTAGAGATATCATGACTCAGTGCATCCTCTTCTACCCGTATTCCATTCCACATCACCACAGGTGAAAGTCTCACCAGCACTGTCAGCATGTCAGAGATTATCCATACTCCATTTATCACCACGATCAGTCCTTGCTACCATCTAGCCTGTGAGTGATTGCACTTCAGAATCCCATCTTCAGCACCTGCTTTTTAGGATCACTACTGATTTAAGTCAAGTTTTCCAGAAGCTGACCTAAGACAAATATCCACGTGCAAATGATATAGTAATAAAGTATTCCCAGGAGATGTTGATTGGTAAGAGGTTCGGGAAGCAGGAGAGGGAGTGAGAGAATGACCAGCAAGGGTGCAATTTCAGGCAAATGAGAGCTTCAGTCTGAACCCACAGCAGACCCTGAACTATGAGTACAACTCAGAGTTCCCCACCCCAATTCAAGGATATTGGACTTTTCTACTCCTAAATTCATTGAACTACATGCCAAGGGGGACAAAAACTACAAACACTTCCAGCTCTTTCATGTATGTACGAAGTTACTAAGGTAACCCAAGGGCAGGCCTCCAAAAAAGAGTTTGCAATTGATAGCTGTTGAAAGCAAAAGTCAACCACAGCCTGGGTAAAGAGGGTGATGTTGAGTTGATTGGTGGGCTAGAAGTTCATAATGTGGTAAAAATTGATTGTCATTCCCTAATAATGTCTTCAAGAATACAAGGTCATATCCTACATTCCAAGTGGGAATTTATAATGCACTTGCTCACAGAAATGATATTTTAACAATTTTATGTAAAACAGGTCTAGTACTATAATCCCACATTTGAATAACATATTTGAAAAATTTGTAAACTGTTAGGAAGTACAAAATGTTATAATAATACTAATTAATATTTATTAATTCATTATGAATATTTCTGATGGTTGGCACAGTTATACAGCCACACTTTAAAACATTGTTTCTAAGAAAAAAATGTGTTTCAAATTCTCAACCCATAATTTAGAAAAGTATATTAACTCATTCTGCTATTTCCTCTTGCTGTTTTGACAGATAATTTTTTCTTCTATTAACATTTAGTAGTTCCAGTCAACTGACTTAAAATTGTTAGTACAACAGATTATGAATTTTTTTACTAATAAAAATTATTTTAAATAATGCTTTAAAATATATCTTATATTCTTATGTGCAAATATCTTTACAAACATCTTAAGAAATTCATAATATATTTGAGCACCTTAAAAACACTTATTTGATGATTTTCTCCCACATTCAATATTCATACTATGAAGAGAGACTATATCAAAATACCATTACTTACACTTTTGTTTCCAACACAAGTTATGTACTTATATTTTGAGAGACACAAAAGCTGTATCACAACAAAACAGACCATGACCGAGAGTATAGCATAGGGGAAAGATGTCAGCTTTAAAAATTAAACAGTAAATTGTTCACACTCCTTGATCGTATTTTCTCATTTGCAAAATAAAATAATAATAGATACGCCACACCATTGTGTTGAAGAGTTATTGAGTATATCTATATAAAGAATATGGTATGATAATTGATGAATATGATATATGCAGCATATAAAAGCTCTTGTTGTTGATTTAAGACCTACACAAACTACTCATCACTCCAATCTACAGAAATCTGAGGTTGTCATCAACAAAAAAAAAGCCCTATTCTCCCAAGAAAAATACTGAATGAAGTATAGGGTCACACTGACAAAGCTTTTTCATCTTACTGTTGAGATGATGAAAAACATACCATCATTTTTTTCCACATACTGAGGTGATCATATATCTCAGCAGTATTTAGTTTGCAATAATAAGAAAAAGAATAGCCTGTCATGGATTGCCTATGACATTGAAAACTTTCTATTATTCATTACCCTTGTCCCCTTATCTCCTTCTCTTATCAAAATATGTATTAGTTTTCTATTGCTGTGTAATAAAAACTTAGTAGCCTAATTAGAGATATCCATTTATTAGGTCACAGTCCTATAGCACAGATACCTATGCACAGTTCCACTGAGTTTTCTAATCAGAGACTCATACTGGGTTCTCATACTCAGTGTGTCCTTGGCCAGGCTGCATTCTTCCTGGAGGCTTTAGGAAAAAAGCGGCTTACAAGCTTATTGAGGATGTTAATATTCAAAAACTTTATTATTTTATTATTCCTTTCCTGGAGATTTTAAGGCTGAGTTTCTCATTTCCTTGAGCGTTGTCAGTTTGAGTGTTCTATCTACTTTTAGAAGATAGAAGCTGACTATGACCCTCTATGACACATGACCCTCTCCATCTTTAAAACCAGGAACCAATACTCTCCCTCATGTTGAATCCCTCTCATGCTTCTAATATCTCTGATTTTGAACCATCATTTATATAACGGGGTAAGATTCTGTGCTGTGAGCTTGCTTCCAAGGGATTTGGGAATATGGTTGATGTATCTTATATCAGTTAAAAAATAAGTTTGCAGTTGTAGAGTCCTGCACTTGAAGCTGTATGTGTCATAGTGGATCCATTTCCTGGGTCTTAAAAATGGGAAAATACTCTTTCATCAAATCTAAGAATTAAGCACATGTTTTACCACTAAGAAAAATAATGATCGAACTGTGACATTGCATACATTTTAAGATACACCCCAAATTTTAAGATATTAAAGTGTCAAAAAATTATTCCATGAATCAGTGAAATAAAGCAATATCTATTCCATATGACTAGCTTAAGGAATAATTTGCATAATGTCTATAGACTGTTTAGTTCTGTTTTGGGGGCAAAGTGTTACACTTCATGAAATGTAGCCATTCACTGTTTTGTTATGAGGCTGGTTGCTACGTTCTTGGTCTATGACAGATCATTTTTTTAGGAATGGAAGGGAAAAACTTCATTTTACCCTCCTTTGCGTTTGACAGATATTATTGTGACTAAGATTTTGAAGTGTAGCAGAGCCGTACTCTTGCCATGATAGAGCAGTGACTGGCAGTGAGAGAAGAAGTATTGACTTGGAATGTTGCATTTTAATTTTTCCTTTGGCTCTCCAAACTTGCTGCCCCTTTTCTCTTCATCAGAAAGGCATGTGCTTTCTTTATACAGGCTATTAGATAGATGCACTTTCTACAGCTCTGCAGTTGCCTAGTCTATCTACCTCACACAGGGAGAGGGCTATAGAGTCAGGGCTGTTGTTTTGGAGGATGTATTGCTGCAAAATGGCACAAATGGCCTTGGGAGCTTTATTACCCAGTAACCACAGAGCAGACCATGAATTCAAGCATAGGCATGTAATCTTCGACAGTCTCTCAGATCACCTACATGAGTATGTGAAGCTTTATTTTTAAAAAGCATGCTATAGAACTGGAGGTTTATGTTACTAAAATCATTTGATGAGGAATTGTAACATTAGATCAATGTTACAATTCCTCATTGTGTATGTGTGTCGATGAGGAATTAAACACTGGTCTAGCTATCTCTCTAATATTATAATTGCTTATCAAATAATTTTAGTGCATGTGTGTGCACATGTATGTAATACGCATGTTGAGTGGCAGATTAAAATAAAAATAATTTAACCTATTTTGTTTCTTCTGCGCCTTTACAATTTAAAAGTTGAAACTTTTAAATTTATTGTCTACTTCTATGAGTCGCATTGCATCACACAGATGGTATTAAGATAAAATGCAATATTATATTGCACAGAAATAATGAATTTATTTTAGCTTTTCTTTGTATGCTATAATTCATATGTATATAATTTCCCTTTCTACCTAAATAGGTAGCCATGAGTCTTAGAATATGTATCCCTATTGTGATTTTAGATGCATCTTTCCCCAATGGTGGGGTATTTAGGCAAGTTCTACCCTCATTTTTATCAAAATGATTTTAATTATTTCGTACAAGTGGGTTCAAACTGATGGCGGGCAGATGGGAGTGCCAGCTCTTATCAATATCACATTTGGATGTGGAAGATTTCAAGTACAAATCTTTGACATCTTATTCGAAGGAAAGATGATTAAACCAGAATAATATGGTCTTTTCCATTTTACCGAGCACAATTATTGACTTCAGACCTCAGAAGAGAGAGAAAACCTAATTTCCTGGATTTGCACCTCTTTGTGCTGGGCCATTCTGACACTTTGCTGGCAGCATTTGCTTGAGCTCTTCGGTTTTCTAAGACAAACTTTGGCGATGCTTTTATAAGTGCCACTTATCTTTTTCCCACTCTACCTCTACTCCTTTTAAAATATTGCATTTTCTTATTTATAATCATAAAGTTTAGCAATGAATCAAATGTCAAAGTCTCCTTTAACATTTTTCACAAGTACTGGTTATTATATCATTTTTTTTCTACTGGCTTTCACTAGGACCCAGAACTACAAAGTAAATTGCACACAACTTTGCATTGAAGCAAAGACAGATTTCTTACTCTTGTTTTTTCTGCTTTGATTACTTTTCTACCAAGAAAGGCAGCCCACTAAATTCACCTTTGGCAAGCTTTGGGAACTGCTTTATATCTACTCAAGTTGTATCAAAACAAAGAAATTATTCTATATACTATGGGCTCTTTTAAATGAAGTTGATCACAGAAAATAAACTTGACAGGAAAACTTGACAGCAATTACCTTCAGTAAATCAATTACTATTAGAGATCTTACCTGTAGAGCAAGAGCCCTCAACTCCATTAGAAGTGGCTGTTTACACATAGACTGTCATTGATAGGTTATTTCTGCTTTAGATTATGACTTTTCTTCTTGCTCTTAAAATTATATAGTGAAAATACATCAACCAATATATTCACATAATTTTAGGTAATTTTAAAATAACAATGGGGATCACTGAATTGAGTTTATTAAAAATATACCTCCTGCACTTTTTATATTTTGAATGCTATATATTTTTGACACTCATAGTACTAAGAAAATGTACTTTATTTCTGGAGAGGCACAATATTTATCTGCCTACATTTACATGGTTTAAAACAGATAACTCTTACTGAGAAACCATTTTATGCATTTAGATCAATTTGGACTATCAAATGTGTAGTTAACATTATTTGAAAATATGCTACTGTTTCTATAAAATTGAGTTTAGATGTGATAGACTTAAGAAAAATGTGTTATGTATCTAAAAGCTTCAGATGAGAGTGTCACCCAGGGTGAATGGAGTACAATGACATGATCACAGTCCACTGCAACCTTGACCCCCAGGCTCAGCCCACTTCAGCTTTCTGAGTAGCTGAGACCATAGATTCATGCCACCACATCTGGATAATTTTTAAATATTATGTAGAGACAGAGCCTCATTATGTTGCCCAGACTGGTCTCCAACTCCTGGGCTGAAGCATTCTTCCTTCCTCCTCAGCCTCCCAAAGCACTGAGATTACAGATGTGAGCCCTCATGCTGTGCCCTAGATTTATAACTTTAATAACCATCTCTATACTAAGTAAAAATATATTCCTATCAGAGTTACTGAAATAATCACCTAAACTTAATATAAATTTCCTATACTATACCTAAATATTTCTCAAGCTAGAAGAAAAAAAAGCAGATTTATATTCTCTATTCATAAAATTTTAAACCATAAATCTTTTGGAAGGGTTTACCAAGTACTCTAATGTACATTACCTCATTTGAATTATCTTGAGAATTGTGATTATGTATAAAATTTAACAATCCTGTCATTTACCTCATAAATGAGTACCTACCATGTCTCATGCTGTTCTAAGCAGTAGGGAACAGCTGTGAAAAAGACAGTGTTCCTGTTCTAATAGGCTGCCATTGTGGTGACAGATATAAATAATAAACACGTACAAACTACAAAGAAACCCCAAAAACGAAATAATGTTAAGATACAGAATAATTCCATGTCTGCTTTAGATTGAGTGGTCACCAAATGATGCTCTGAGGAGACATTAAATCATAAATCTTAAAATTTAAACAGAAATTTGAGATCTTGAAGAACAAACTTAGAGAACAAAATGAAAATAAAGATATTTCATAAATTGTTAGCATTAGGCAAAAAAATACTATAATGTTAGAGCTTAAAAAGTCCTTAGAAATCATCAAGTCCTTGTTCTTTAAAGGGTAGTAACTGAGAAAAGGGGAAAGATGTGCCCAAATCCCAGGTTTGAGCTTGCCAAACCAGAAACCTTCAGAATATTTCTCGCCTGCACACAAATGCTCCAGGTGACACACATCTTCTGGCAACCAAGGCTTTATTCCACTTCTATCTACCTTTCAGTAACATGTTGGAAGATAAAGTTAAGAGATGTGCCCATTTATGGATATCCACACTTTCGTATTAAATATATGAAAACACAAAAACCCATGCTAATCATAAAGCATAATCATAAAGCATATTTCTTAAATGATGACTACATTAATCATTTAAAAATATGCTTTATTATTAGAAATAATAATACTGAATTAATGTAATCATCATTTAAGAAATATGCTTTATTATTAGAAATAAATTATTGCCAAATGTTATGGGATGCCATATTTCAAGCTCTGTACAAGCAGGATTTTTTTTTTTTTTTGCTATGTTTTGTTCACAGCTGTTTCTCCAGCACCTAGAACAGTGTCTGGCACTGAGTAATGCTCCATAAATAATTAGATGAATTTATATATGAAATATGGTATAGCATCACGTTGCAAGAAGTTTGAGGACCATGGTTCCAAACTAAGCCAGAAACTAGGTTAGAGACATTTATTTTGTGAACACGTGAAGAAGATTTCTTGGCAAAATAATTATAAAATATGTTAGTGATTGCCTCTGTCAAATTATTTTTGAAACGCTTGAGGTGTTTTCTGTGGGGACATTACTTTCTGGAAAAGAATTTTTTTATGTGTCTGAATATTTAGTGTTTTCTGAACAGTTCACTGGGACAGAATCAAAGTGTAAGCCTTGAAGTTATTGACTATTCAGATAGTGAGAGACCATCTGGAGAAATGTACCTATCCAGAGGTATTTGTTTACATTTTAATCAGGGAGGAAACCCAAACCTACAGACATATTTCAGGGTTTATAAACTCTGAGAAGCTCCTCTAACATTTCCTCTGGAGACATTTACTTATATTCCAAAGGGGAATATACCAGAATTTGTTTCCCTTCTCTTCCAAATAAGAATTTATTTATATTAGGAAGCAGAGCTTTCTGTCCTTTTCTCAGGAATGGAGGAGGAGTGGGCAGCTCTATCCTAATAAACGCTCCAATTTAGAGTTGCGGGGTCCTCCCCTATGGTGTGACCAGCACATATATGAGGCTGCCCATCTGGCTCTAATCATATCACCCCAGAAATTGAACATGTGGAACAAGGAGAATAGATGTAGTTCTTGTCTAAGTAATAATTAATCTTTCTTTGTCCCAGAAATCTTGCATCTACTTTCAGGATGATATAAATATATAGATATTAAAAACTCGTCAGCTACTGCATTAGCACTGACAATATAACTGTGTTTGACATACATCAGCAACATTATTTAAGATTCTCTTATAGCCATTTATCAGTAGAATTGGGCTGATGGGCTGAGTGGAAGGAGCCTGATCCTCATGCTTCATGCTTCTCTACTTCTGTTTTCCTGCCTCCACACACATCTTAAACAAGAAGGAGCAGAAACCAGATAAGCAAGTGGAGGAAAACACTGACATCTCACACTTGGTAAAAGCAAAAGTTACAGGTGATACACAGAGAAAAGCAACGTATTTTTATTCCCTCCTTCAGTCTGGATGCATGTTGAACACCAACAGAAAGATCAAGGGTTTGCAATTTTCACAGGAATTCCTCCAGAGGTATGGACTGGGTAGTAATGGTGGTTCCCATTGTAATTTATTCATACACTCAGCACAGAAATACTGCTATGCCATAGCTATTATAACTGAGACTACTTCTGTTTTCTGGGACATGGAATATTCATTAAGTTAATTAATATTTGCTATAAATCTAAACACTTTTCCTCATTTCTACTTGCATCTAAAAATATACTTACTCAAATTTTGTGCAATGACTCACCATAATCTATACCAGAATCCAACTCAAATACGAACTATGATCTATCCTTTTTTTTTTTAAATTAGCAAACCTGAAAACTAAGAATTTTTAAAATTTAAACTATGGTCATAGAGAATTTAAGAAATCTGAATTATAAGTGAAGCTTCCTTTTCAAAAAGGTATTTTATAGACATATGATAGATATATATTTTATATGCACAGAAACATATATACAAATATATAAATACAAATAATTCTAAATATAAATATAAGAAAAGACTACTTCAGCCAGGAGAACTTATTAAAGTATTAATTACCTGCAAATGAATTTCTGCATGTAATGAATATAAATTACAATCCAAAGGAGATTTTGTAATAATATAAATTATTTCCAAAGTCGCTTTTTTTCTTTTTGAGATAGAGTCTTATTCTGTTGCCCACACTGGAGTTCAGTAGTGCTATCTCGGCTCACTGCAACCTCCGCCTCCCAGGTTCAAGTGATTCTCCTGCCTCAGCCTCCCAAGTAGCTGGGAGTGCAGGCGTGCACCACCACGCTCAGCTAATTTTTGTATTTTTAGCAGAGTCGAGGTTTCACCATGTTGGCCTCAAACTCCTGACCTCAGGTGATCTGCCTGCCTAAGCCTCTCAAAGTGCTGGGATTACAGGCAGGAGCTATTGTGCCCAGTCCCAAAGTTACTTTTGTGACTAGAAGTGAAATATGCCTAAACGTAATTTTATACCAATTTTGTAGAACTGGTCAAATTAAACACAGATTAATAAAAGCAGCAAGAAAAATTTTGATGAGCCAAGCATGTGAGCAAGTGAGTGTGGGGTCTGGCCACTGTGCGCAGCCAGGCACACTGGCTGTGGCAGGGTAGGCAGCTCCAGGCACCAGCACGGACACTCACTCCCTGCAAGATTGCAACTGGACTAGGTGTATTTCAAGCCGCTTCCACTGCTGGCACTGGGGAATGCGGCAGCACCCAGAAGCTTGGAGATTCCAGGAACCAGAGACCCCCAAGAGGATATCACAGCCCTGGTTTGCGGAGTGCCTAGATCTGAAGGGTCAAAGTTCTTCTCTCCCTCTCTCTTCTCTCCTTCTCTTCACCCAGTAACCTGGCGAGCAAGGGGCATGGTCCACCCTGTTTATGTTACAGCTCTTTCAGCCCCACCATTCAGTGGATCCTGAGGTCTTGTCTCATATCCAGGAAGACTGAGATATGTGGATAAGTGGAGGGTGAGCAATGCATAGAGGTGCTTTATAAAGGCACAGTATGGCTCAGATGATACCCACAGTGTGAAGCTCATCTCCTCAGGCAGGGTGTCCCATCAACTCCCAGAGTCTGGCTGAGTCCAGGGTTATTATGGGCTTCAGAGGGGAGGAAGTGTGAGCTGATTGGTCCATGAGTGACCATGGGTGGTCATAGGTGGGCACAGAAAAAGCACCATAAATTCTTATTCCAGGCCATGGAACTGGCAGCCCAGCCTCCAGGCCATACTTGGCCTGCAGATGGTGTTTCATTGGGAACCCACCCCTTTCTGTCCAGGAGTCTGTCTCTCTCTTGCTATCTGCTGCCTATGGTGCCCACGGCACCCAGGCTGTTCACGCTGAGGGGCACCTGCAGGCCTGTGCTGAGCTCCCCTTAGCCACTCCCTGGCCTCTTCTCCACTGCTCATAGGTGGCCAAAGTTCAGAGAGGGCCAAGGCAACAGGGGATTGGTGTGTTAGTGCTGCCCCAAAGGTGTACACACCCAGCCAGTTTGCAGCAGTGCCTGGGCTCGGCCTCCACTTTGCTCAGAAATTGGAGTGAGCACTGGGAACAGGGAGAGGTCAGGCAATGCGAGGACGTACTTCCAAGCCTGTGCTTCTCTGGGGCAGGGGTCTTCTTTGCCCCCGAGTATGCAGAGATCCCTGCATTTGCACAAGGATATCCGAGTTTGCAGCTAGCTGGGAGCCTGCAGCTGTGCCTGGGGAGCCTGAGGCTCCCACCCTATAAACTCAGAAGGGGCGGGGCTCCGGCTGGCTCCATGGAACATAGCCCTGGCTGCGCCTCCAGACCTTAGCCAGCATCTTTGCAATGGCCCTGCCAGACTGGCTGCCACTGCCATCATAACTACACTTTATATGACTCTTTCTCTCCCATCTGAAGTTTTACTAATAAAGGACCTATTTTTAGGATGTCTTCCCTCCCTCGCTCCCTCCCTGCCTCCCTCCCTTCCTTCCTTCCTTCATTCTTTTTTCTCCCTTCCTCCCGCCTTCATTTTCCTTCCTCCTTTGGTCTCTTCCCTCCTACCTTCCTCCTTTTTTCTTTCTTTTTTGACACTGCTTTGAGTTTACCAGGCCATTTGAACCTAAGGACTAGTGTCTTTCTTTACGAACATCCTCTTCCATTTTTCTTCCCTTTCCTCCTCCTGACACTTGGAATGAGTGCTAGACATTCTCTATTCTGCCATGTTTTTAAAGTTCCGTTTCATATTACAGATCTTTTCTTTTGTATGTCCATGTTAGCCAAGCCATGCCTATCAAAGTCACTTTTAGAAAATCTGAGCTCATCAAAAAAAAAAAAAAAGATTATCTTCCCTGTTACTTTTCCTGTGGAAAAAGTGTGATTCTCTTGGCCACCTGTTGGCCACTGACTCTACTTCTTACTAAATCTGAAACAAAAACATGTCAAGTTACATAAAAATCCTGGCCAGTCTGAAGTGTGGTAATGAATTTGTTCCATCCAAGAAATGGGGTCTTCGATATGCCAAAGGAGAGTTTCCAGGGAAGTCACAGTATGTAACAGATACTAGCATTTTGGATTTAAATTGTAGGGGCAGTTGGATGACTGGCAGGACTCTAGTACAACCCCTGCTTTTCTCCGAGAGAACCTGCTTGTTGGAGGTAAGATACAGGAGCTGGAATCATACTGTTATCTCATGTCTGACCTCTCAGTTATATCACATCCTCAGTGTGGTTCTTCCCTATGTTTCCTCTCTCATAGGAAAAGTAAGACAATTTAAGTTTGTGCAGTAAGCCTTTACTAGAAACTCCGCTGCACTGTCTCAATTCACGAGTATCTACTTCTTCAAAGTGCTCTTTGATACACTCTTAGATTGTTATCAGGAAAAATCTCTCTTCTAGACAATTTCTTACAAATGGTGATCAGGCTATTATATGAACCCTCTATTAGTCAGAGTAACTAACCTCAGTACGCTCAGTAAACAAGTGCTGAAATCTCTTCAGCTTAATGGATTTGTACATTCAAAAAGGTGTGGTCCTTCATCAGAATGTGCATCAGCTGGTATACCTGGCTTCTAAATTTCTGTGGAACTGTAAGAAAAAGATGGAGTTTGCCTTCCAGCTCTTAATTTCTTTTGGCCAAGAATAAAATACATGACTTGCGTTTTGGGCAGCCAGAATCCATCTCGCATGAGTTCTACCTAACTGCAATGGAGGCTGGGAAAGTAAGTCATCACAGGCCAGATTTGCTGAACTCTAAATGTCCCTGCCACAAATCTCATCACCCTATACCTTGCTACATGTTGTTGCTGTGGTTGTTTTGTACCTCAATCAAGCTTTCTATAAAATCAGCACCAGAAGACACTCCTTATGTCTTGGGATCAGTGGATAATTCTCAATGCCAGATACTGTAGAATCTCTTTTAAACAATGGCATGTCTCAAATTCTGTGGACTTCCAAATTTGTAAAAAAATTTTTTGAGACAATATCTCACTCTGTCACCCGGGCTGGGATTCAGTGGCACAATCTTGGCTCACTACAACCTCCATCTCTCAGGTTCCAACGACTCTCCTGCCTCAGCCTCCTGAGTAGCTGAGATTACAGGCACACGCCAACACACCCGGCTATTTTTTTTTGTATTTTTAATAGAGATGGGGTTTCACCATATTGGCCAGTCTGGTCTCAAACTCCTGACCTCAGGTGATCTGTCTACCTTGGCCTCCCAAAGTGCTGGGATTACAGGTGTGAGCCACCGCAGCTGGCCCAACATTTTTATAGCTCAATGTTTCTGTGCTCTTCTCTATTTTCAGAAAAGAAAATTCTCCATAGTTTCAAATATTTCTTCACAATGTATTGAACAATAGACAGTTTCTAAGAGATCTAGTTTGAATTTTAGAATCAGAAAAAAAAAGCTCAGAAGTTCAAACATATCCATCATTAAGCTTCTTTAACTTCTTTTTTTTTCTTTTCTTTTCTTTTTAGACAGAGTCTCTCTCTGTTGCCCAGCTGTGGCGTGATCTTGGCTCACTGCAACCTCTGATTCCCTAGTTCAAGCAGTTCTCCTGCCTCTGCCTTCTGAGTAGCTGTGATTACAGGCATGCACCAACACTCTCGGCTAATTTTTTTTGTATTTTTAGTAGAGACAGGGTTTTTCCATGTTGTTCAGACTGATCTTGAACTCCTGACCTAAGGTGATCTGTCTACTTTGGCCTCCCAAAGTGCTGGGATTACAGGCATGAGCCACCACACCTGGCCAATTTCTTTAACTTCTAAACAAAACTATAAATTCATTCCAGAACATAATTTGCTGAAATTATAGTTTTCTAGAGTTCTTTAATTTCATGAACTCACATAATTAAAAGCTTAAATTCCTGTCTGACATCTACTATTATACTATACTTTTTCTCACCTGTTATAATTTTGATTTGAATGGCCCTTTGATTTTAATATGGTATTATTTGAACTCTGATGAATAATGCTTTGAAATTTGTAGTGATTAGAAAAAATGTCTAGGTAGGTAACTTTGCCACAGTGAATATTCTTGCTGGAATCACTGTCATGGCTTGGTGTTTGCTCATCACTGCAGTGGCCACTATGCACACCCACAGTCTAACTAATGGGGATAAAGAAAAAATGGTTTTACGTTTTTTTCCTGTCTGCAATATTGCTACATAATAGCCATACGTCCCTGAGTGCTTTCTAAAGCTGGTTGCTCATCAATTTCCTCATCTGTAAAATGAGGGGAGGAGGGTGGTAGTAATATCTATATTACAGGATTATAGGACTGTTTAAAAGAGTGAGTTAAAATATGTTGAGCTATTTTGAACTATAGGGTGGAGTTTGATGGACTCACCTTGATCTTTGTGTTTAATCATAACTGTATATTAAAGAGTTTGGAGAGGATTGACTAAGGAAGCATTTTACTCATTAATTTAAAAAAATTGGTTATGCTCACCTTCCCTGCTAGAAGATTAGGCAGTGTCTTAATAGCATATGGTATACTGTGTAGTGTTTAATGATTAAAATAAAAAGTAAAGATTTAAAAAATCTAGATATTCATCACAAATGTTGAGAAAAATGTTTCAAACCAACTTCCCTTTCATTTCAAATGCTCAGGAAATAAGACTTCACAATATCTGCTTAATGATTAATTCATATCTTAAAAAAATCTTGATGATTATTACAAGGTGGTATAAATTAGTAATTAAAAACAAACAAAAAACACAAATAGGCCAGGTGTGTTGGCTCATGCCTATAATCTAGCATTTTGGGAGGCCAAGGAAGGAGGATCACTTGAGGCCAGGGGTTTGAGACAAGCCTGGGCAACATAGCAAGACCCTGTCTCTAAAAAACTAAAAGAATTAGGCAAACATAGTGATAGGTATCTGTAGGTCTAGCTGTTGAGAGACTGAGTTGGGAGGATTGCTTGAGCCCAGTGATTCGAGGTTATTCTGAGCTATGATCACACCGCTGCCACTCCAGCCTGGGTGACAGAGCAAGAGCTTAGATCTCCTTAAAAATAAAAATCACCACCACGGCACCAAAAATCTCCGCACAAAAAGGTTTCAGTGTCATAGTCTACATTCAGAATGCCTGGTATGTTAACTATATTAACAACAATGCATTATATACTTCAAAATAAGTAGAAGAGAGAACTTGAAATGTCCCTAACATATAGCAATGATAAATACTCAAGGTGACATGTACCCTAAACACTATTACTTAATCATTACACATTCTATGCATGTAAAAGAATATCACACATGCATCTCATAAATATGTAGGAAGATTATATATCAATAAATTTTTTAAAAAAGGATGCCTGGGATGTAAACCTTCATGCTGCTATTTAATAGCCATATGTCCCTGAGTAGTGCTTTCCTTAAGTTTTGCTCCTCAGTTTCCTCATCTGTAAAATGAGAGTGGTAATAATATCTACCTTACAAGGATGTTAGAAACATTTATTGAGTTAATGTATGTTAAGATTTTTGGTACTATTTCTGGCATATTATAAGTAAAACTATCTGCTTATTATAATTCAGAAAAAATACGAAGTGTTCATTTTATTAAGCTTTTATTTTCCCAATTAACAAAGTTTTTAAAAATTACTTTTACCATATATTATTATTAATAAAACAATAACCATAGAACATCTATAAGTCTAATTTTTACCAAGTCACTTCTGTGCTTAACAATGAGATTATTTTTGATGGTCCTGTTCTGTTAGCCTAGCCAACCCAGATTATTGTGTTTCTGAGTGTGATAATTTGTAAAGATAAAATTTTACTCAAACTTTCCTGTTTTTCACAAATTACTTAGGCACTGCTATATATTTGATTATTCAGTGATAACAATGAGGAAGATTCTTTATTAACCCAGAATACACACGTTTTGTTTCTTATTTAGAAAAAATAAGTTTAGTTTATGAGAAAATCTATCTTTGCATCTATAAAGTAAGGGGAAAAGTTTATCTCCACAAAAATTAGATGAGACTATGCATATTTACAAGAATAAGTTTATGTGTCTCTTAGGTTAATACCTATAAATTACATTCTTAATCATCATTAGATATAATAAATTCATTATTAGGCACTGACTTCAAAATATTCATTACTTTGAAAATGAATGAGCATTGCATCTAAATTAGTTTTTTAAATTTGTATAAATTTATGACTTTATACAACAAGGGTAGACAAACTACCACCTACTAACCTACCAACCTGGCCTCCAGCTATTTTTATAAATAGCTTTATTGAAACAAAGGTAATTTCATTCATTTTCAACTTAGTTATGCTACTTTTATGCTATAATATTAGAATTAAGTAGTTGCAGCAGTGACTGTGTGGCACGTTCAGTAGAAAATACTTATTCTCTTAGCTTTAACAGAAAATATTTACTGCGCTATATTATGGAAAACATATATACTTTACAGGATGAGATTTAGGAGCATATCTTTATTACATTTTCAAATGTTTAATGTAAATGCTCATTTGAAATAATAAATAATACATTTTTATTGCAAAGTATAGTGGTATTTTGATAATTTTTCAAGAATGAGAGTTATTGCTATTTCAAATAAGGCATTGACAGAGAAATTTGCTTTGTATGAATCTATGGGTGGTATGCTATGAAATTGTACAAAAACATATAAATCAAAGTTGAAAAAAGTATTTTTTGTCACCCTAACTAATATTAACATAAGGTTTTTTATTTAAATATCAAAATTTAAGATATGCATATATGCCTGAAATGATAGGTATATGTAGGTACATTATCCTCTACAGGTTGCTTTTGTGTGTGTTTGTGTGTGTGTGTGTGTATTACCACCACTTCCTTCTCTATGTGCTATTACACAATATGAATCAGCTTTCTTTGATTCTTTTATCTTTACGAACTGTTTTTATTTTTAAAAATCATGTAATATTATCAAAAACAATGAGAGACAAGCTATATTTTCGATAGGTTGTTTGTGGCAATTTAGTTTTCTTCTTAATGTCCATTTCACCATATCCATCAGCAATATTTGTGGATTCTCACTTTCACCTCAGTGAAAGAAACCTCCCACCCTCTCTGCACCCTCTCCCTCTTGCCATAGTGATAAACTCAGGTAACTTATGCCAACTGCAGCTAACACATGACATATTCCTGGAGAAAATAATGTTTTCAAAAATGGGCATTTGAGTCTGCCTGAATCAATAAAAGATGATGACAAGTTTTCTGGAAAACATGGGTAAGAAAATGTCTTCCCTATCCTGAAATAGCTGCAAGAAGCTAACATTTTCTTATCCTGGAAATGTGGTATGCAGATGGAAGCCAGGAACTAATGTCATTACTAAGAGGAAAGCTTGGGGTGAAACAGAGTCTTTGCAAAAATAAGTAGATTCCTGCATCAAACAAAAATTGAACATTTTTCTGCCTCATCTTAAAGTTGTGAGCCAAAAAATAATGTGCTTTTGACAGTTTGATTTGTTACTTCTATATCAAAAATTCTTAAAATATCTAGATACGTTATATTTCAATTCTCCAGCATAACTCAGGATTCATTAGCTCATTCATTAATTTATTTAAAGAGTTATTCACAAACTATATATCATAGACACAAGCAAATAGATTCTTAAAATTTCAAACATAATTTTTATAAGTCTTGTTTTACATTCAAGTGTTACAAAATAGTATCTATTATGTGTACAAAATTGCCATATAATGATGAATAGGAAATATTTTCCGAAACTGTGTCATCGTTTCGGTTCATAAACTCTCTACAGTTTGCTAATAAACTTAAAATATAGTCCTCAACAGGTACATTGACTGAAGTGCAATTCTCTGAGACGGAAACAAACTATAAATATCCTTATATGTAAAGAAGCATTTAGCATTCTTAATCCTGTATTTTTAGTAAATCAATGCATCACTGAACAAATCATTTTCAAAATGAAATAAAATGTTAACCATCTATGAACACTGCACCAGAGCAATCGATCTGTAGCATGTTTGAGGAGGAAGCGTGTCATTTCTGCCTCAGAGTGGCAGGGAGTTTGATCTGATTGACTTGATTTTGCTCCTTTCTGAACCCAGTGGAAATGAGAGATAAAATCTTCACCTCTATGTAATAAATAAAAGATAGACAAAAGATACATAATTAAATACATCAAACACATCACATAGTTAAGCTGTAGAGAAGCAACACTGACGATTCCAGGTGGTTGCCCTGGCCTCCTCCTGTGTGTCTTCTCTTCGTCATCACAGCTATCAGTGACTTCTAGTTAGAGGTCACCATGCTTTCCTGCTTCTCAAAGTGTTAAATACTTTTGAGTAAAGGGCTTTCCAAAGTTCGAGTATTTGCATTTTAATAAGAAACTACTGAAGATTGAAAAACCTTTAGGACTTAAAGGAAAACAGTTCTAATATTGCAAGGCGAGGCACTTGCAAGTTAATTCACAGTAGAAACAAAACACGTGATGTGTTTGGATGCATAATTTAACCTTGTGCAATGCCATTCCTGTTTGACTAAAAGGAAAATGAGAGACTTGATAATACTTCAAAGTTGCTTTGATTTCAGTCTTCTTATAAATGTCCTAGATCAAGTATCAGAAAAATGCTCTTTCTCAAACCAGTTTATTAAAATTTTACTCCAGACAACTTCTCTGTAATAAATTATATATTTGTAAACACAGGAACTAACAATCATGTATCTACATGGAGCAAATCATGTTCTCATTTTCTCTCTGATGTCTGAGTGCATAGACTGTTTGGTGCCCTGTCAGTAATCTGTCCAAACATCACGATAAGTAAACTGGCAATGTGTACCTTGGTGCAGACTTGTCTTTCAAATAGAGATTACTAATTGTCTGGAAGAAGCAACACCTGCTATTATCTTCCCTGAAAAATATTTCAAGCACTAAATTGTTCAAATATAAATGCCTCAAGTATGCTTGGTCTAGTCTTCAAAAATGATATGCTTTTATAAATTCCATTAAGGTACAGAGGGATGAAACAGATGACAAGTAATAAGGAGGAACTAAAACACCATAGGAGGAGAAATAGAATTTAAGTGGGTCTTGTAAATTACAGAAGTAGACTTTTAAAAGACTGAAGATGAATGACAATAATAAAAAGGGATTTAGGTAGACAAAGCAACTGTATAATGTTTTATAAAAACTAAATTCATGAAAACTAAACAGGAAAATATTCAAGTATAGAATGGAATAATTAGGTTTAAGATATAATTTAATCTCATTCTTTAAACAATTAAAAATAACACTGTGCTTAAATTAGAGAGATCCAACTATTTTTTAGGCAGTGGATTTCATGAAGATAATATCCAGGTAAGATTCAAATCTAAGGATAATTCCTTTGAAAAGAACTACTTGGTATTTATTTGCTCTAAATCCAGGATTGTTTAATATTATAAACAGTTTAACGCTCTGATGCTTAGAGATACTTAAATAAACAAATTGCTTGGGTGTAAAGAAAGAGAAAATTCTTCTTAGTAACTAACCAGGACCAACCAGAAAAACACAGTGGAGGAGCGCTGGTTAGATTGGCCTTATTCAAGGTGCAAAGGTACAAGGTGTTTTCCAAAACTATTAGATAATTTACTTTCTATGACCTTATAATAAACTAGGAGGAGACATTTTTTATTTTCATTGAAAGCTATACAAATTACTGTTAGATGATTTGTCATTTTATTTTACTTAAGACAATAAAAAGAACATCATAAAATAACTGTATATAATTTTAAGAATTACTATGTAGAGCCAGAATAGCATAGAACTAAGATTTCTAGTCATTTTCCAAACTTAACCCATGTTGCTACTGAAGTTGCAGACATTTATTTTCCTTACTACATTGTTTAATTTTACAGCCATCAGTTAAATCTAATGTTTTAAAATATAGTTTAGTATTTCTTCATAATTCTAACAGTGAAAATAAGTAATTTCAATTAACATTAGTGTCAATTAATGTTCTATGAAAAGCTTTTTACTTTGAAAAATATACATACATATATTTTTCAAAGTATACATACATGTATATATACATGTATGTATGTATATGAGATGGAATCTCACTCTGTTACCCAGGTTGGAGTGCAGTGGTGTGATCTCAGCTCACTGCAACCTCCCGTCCCAGGTTCAAGCAATTCTTCTGCCTCAGCCTCCCCAGTAGCTAGGACTACAGGTGCCTGCCACAACACCTGACTAATTTTCATATTTTTAGTAGAGACAAGGTTTCACCATATTGGCCAGGCTGGTCTCGAACTCCTGACCTTGTGATCCTACCGCCTCGGCCTCCCAAAGTGCTGGGATTACAGACATGAGCCACCGCACCTGGCCCGAAAATGTTTTTTATTATCTAAAGGAGCTTACAGTCTGATTTGTTTTACTTTAAAATTTGAAGGAAAATTATAAAAAACAATAAGAAGCCACAATTTTTACTCTGGACATTTACATAAACAAACATTTTTTAACCTCCAACTTTAGAATTTTTCTTTTCTTATTAAAGGAATAGAAACCATTTTTGTCTATATTCTTTCTAGGTATTTATTTTTTATGAATCTTACATCCAATAACATTTGCCAGTTCTCCTAGGGGTTAAGTATTGTGTTTTATATGAAATCTAATATTTAAGTGAACTGTGATTAAAAAAAAAACTTCACAATATATTTGAATTTAAAATCCTCAGTCAGTTCAATCATATTACTGACTCAATGACAGTGTCTCAAGCCAATCCATTATTTAATTAAGATTCTCTGTTCTCCAGAGCTTCCTTCAGTGTCTTCAGTACCTTCAGGTTCTTAAAAATCAACCAGATTTAGGCCAAAAACTTTTCAATAGTTTTCCTATGTTACTAATCCAACTAGATTTTAATTGTTTAGTAACTTCCCGAAAATTTTTTAAATAAAACGTCTCGTGGCCACTCAATGATTTCATCTTGTTCTCCATTAGATCTGCTATGTTTAGTATTATTGGACACATAGCAGTTTTCCAATAAATGTTAAATAAATGTACTAATCTTCCCCCAACACAGTAAAAGATAAAGGAGAAAGGTAATCTCGCTGTGGAAACACAACAGGCATTTCAACCACATATATGCCAGATAGGACAGGAGAAACAGAGAATGGAGAAAATGCTAAGGCAACAAGCTACAACACATGGCATGAATGAAGGCCACTCTAATGGCATCAGTAAAGATAGAAACAAACCAACAAACCAAAACCCTCCACGTTTTCAGAGTTAAAACTTAAACTTACTCAGGATTGGAGGGGCACATATAGGCAGCTTCAACATTGTCCAAACTGTTTAATTCTTAATTTGGATGATAGGTTCATGTTTAGTTTCTTATATTCTATTTTATTTTGCATGTGCCATATAGTACAGATGATAAACTGTTTAAAGAAAGAAACTGAGATATTCTAATCTTTTGTACTTTCCAGGCATATAAGTAATACATACCCCACGTTAGTCCTGAAGTTTTTCTCATTAAGGAGAAAGTCACTGTCAGAAGGTGGCAGTGTAGTACTTTCCTTCCCAAATGATCTAAAATAGTTGAAAAATTACCAAAATGTAGCCCTTTCCAGATGCAGGCCTCAGGGCCACATTCAGTCCTGCAACTCTCATCCTCATTGCTGGGGATGTCTCATTAGGAGATTAACTGTTTAAAATGCAATGCCAATGTGAAAGTTTTAATTGGGAAATTCTGTGCATGTTAAATTAATCTTAGATACTTTTATCTAGAATTCATGTTTCTTTTCTATAATGTTTAGCCTTTCTGAATGTTGCACATCATTTCTCTGTGGAAAATAAATTGTATACAGAATAATAGTGCCCTTTAATATTTTAGATATATATTAAAATGCTATTCCAGTCTCTTCTGTAATCACTTAACACATAGCTTTAGCATAAACAAAATCTACACTCTTATCCACTTATTATAAACTAATCATCTTTGGACGATATGAAAAAAGAATTGATTATGGGAATATGGAAGAGAATGAAGAAGTCAAATGTCATTCTCAGGTAGGGAATGAGAGATACCCGGTCATAACATTTATTAGAAAAAAATGATGTATGCTTTATCTTAAGAATTAACATCACACTGGTATTAATAGAAAATAATCAGAAAAAAAAAGATTTTGTAATGAATGATATTATGTAACAATCACTAAAATGATTAGCTTTGTTGAAAATATATATGGGCACAAATACATGAACAGGATTGTATTTTCTAACTTCTAGTTAGAATGTAATATTCATAATGTGTTTAATTATCATATATATACACACATTTGAATAACTCATGATCACTTTTCAACCAACAGGCAATTAAGCTTTAAAACTGTAAAAGGACATTTTGTTTTAAGATGATTTTAGCTACTCTGATCTCAAGAATATACAATTTATAATTACATAATTTATTGGCATTAAGAATATAAAACATTTCATACAATAATTTAATCATTCATAGTTGTGTTTGTTACAAATTGCAGTCACAGAGACTTTTACTTAAATTTTTCTTAAGGTTAAAAATGAACTTTTTAAAACATACAAATTTCATAGGGCCTAAAACTTAATCTGCAGATTAATCCTATTGGTTAAATTCTGCATATTCTTGTCTAATAGTTTTATAATAGATGGAAATAAAGGAATAGTATTTTTATTTTGTTTTATGCTATTTTATTTCTTATTATGGTTCGACTAATGGATCATTTTTATGGATGTAGTCAAAGATAACATAGTTTATGCCTTCTGAGAGAATTGTTTATTAAATCATCAGCAAACAGAATAAAACAAGTAATTATGCACTAGTCTTCATGCTACCTATAAGACATAGTAGGAGAAATAGGAACAGCAGAAAAATGAATCGGAAGAAGCATACACGTTAAGTAGAGATCTTCAGTTTCAACATTAGTAAGGTCCATCTTACTAATGTAAAATAAATCTCTTGTGTAGCTGCAAGCCTCCTTGATACCATTCTGCATTTGATTAGTTTCTTGAACATGGCTTAATAGGTTGGTTTGTAGTTATTCCTCTGAGGTCTGAGATCCAAAAGAGTAAAGTTAATTCCTAGAGATGATGACAGCATTTGAACTAGAGGAGGTCAGCACCTCTGCTTTCAGCTCTGCGCTGCCAGTGTCTCATGTTAACATGAGCCTCTTCATTTTTCTTGTCTGGCAGGACACACTGCATCAACCATGGCGACACTGATACACAAGGTATGGCCTAGCATCTAGTGATACATGCCATGCAAGACAGCAAACTTTATCTTCTAAGAGATTTTCTAAATTGGCCCATGAGATTTGCAAGTCTGAGATAGACTTGTCCACTTGAAACCAGAAAGCATGCAAAAAACTTCCAACTCTTCCGTTACCCATGCCACCTGCCACCTGCCAGTAATCATTCAAGGGTTTCAAAAGTTATTTTTTCCACTCATAGAGATTTGTAAAATTATTTTGCAGGAATACATGTAAGTACATCATGGAATAATTTATAGTTTAAAGGCATAGGCAATGCTCATTTTCAGCAGTGATGTGATGCTTAATTTGTTTTTTCTTTTTCCCTTGAAATTTTGAAAATTAGTCTAAAGAAAATGGGGGAGGGAATGTTCTTTTAGCAAACATGAGCAATGCCAGATAAGTATTTTATTCTGTAGCAATAAAAACATTACATTCATGACTAATGCCACCTGTTCATAGGCTTATTGACTCAGAACAATCCAAAGGTGATCATATATCTATAAAATGCCCTTGAATGCTAGATTTTGTCAAGTGTTTCAGTTGCCAGGTTTTAGGAAGCACAGAGTTCTACACTGCCTCTCTGACAGCACAGCTGCAGCCACTGAGGAACGTGAATGAGTCTAGTTAAGCTCAATATAACCTCATGCTCATTTCAAGCAATAAGTATTATGCCTGAACTATAGTCTACAGCTATACCGTAAGAATTATATTTATAATTACCCTTATTGACTGAATATTTGTGTCCTGCCAATTCTAAATTTATATGCTGATATATTAACCTCCAACGTGATAATATTAGGAGGCAAAGGCTTTGGAAGGTACTTAGGTCATGAGGATGGAGTGCTCATGACTGTGATTAATGACCTGATAACAGGGATCTCAAAGAGCTCTCTTATTTTCTTTCTGCCAAGTGTGGACACAATGAGAAATTGGCAGTCACCAACTGGAAGAGAGCCATCTCCAGAACCTGACTGTGCTGGTATTTTGACCTTGGACTTCCAGCCTCAAGAATGGTGAGAAATACATTTCTTCTTCTTCTTCTTTTTTTTTAATAACTCAGCCAGTCTCTGGTACTTTGTTATGGCAGCCCATCCTAAAACAATAACATTTCCTCATAAATTTTGAGTTTTCCTTTCAAAATTATGCATAGATATATTGCTGAGAAATCATAAGAATTTTTTTAAGAGACAGGGTGGCACTCTGTCACCCAGACTGGAGTGCAGTGCTATGATCACAGCTCACTGCAACCTCAAACTCTCGAGCTCCAGCGATCCTCCCACATCAGCCTCCCAAGAAGCTGGGACTACACGTGTGCACCACCACAACTAGCTAAGTCTTATTTTTTCATTTTTTTTTTTGGAGATGGGGTCTCACTATGTTAATAAGGCTGGTTTGGAATTCCTGGCCTCAAGCAATCTTCCCACCTCAGCCTCAGCCTTCCAAAGTGCTGGGATTATAGGCATGAATTACTGTGCCTGGCCAGAAAAATGTTTGTGTTGTAATGTAGTTCATTCTTACGGGATGAGTTATACACTTTTTATTTTCTTCAATGATTTTGAATTGTAAGTAGAGAATTAGGCCACAGTGAACTTTTAAGGGGCATTGTTATAGTTTTATTTTGGATGTAGGTTTTGGTTTATAACAGCTAGCACAATGATGCTTTTCACTAATTGTTTTATTAGAATGGTTCATGTAAAAAAGCCTCAATTTCAAGAGACTATTTATTAACAGTTGTTAAATAAAATCTTTTTGAAAAAGGCACAGTTGACCCTTGAGCAGCATGGGTTTAAATTGCTTGGGTCCACTTATGTGAGGTTTTTTTTCAATAAGTATATTTAAAATTTTTTATAGAAATTTGCAACAATTTGAAAAATCTTACAGATAAATTGTGTAGCCTAGAAATATAAAAAAAAATAAGAGAAATATATGTCATTAATGCCCAAAATACATGTAGATGCTAGTGTTTTTATGTGTTAATCAACAGATAATGTTATTGATAAGGTTTCCAGTCAGTAGTAGGCTGTTAGTAGTTGTATTTTGGGGGAGTAAGATGCATACACTGATTTTTCACTGTCCAGGCCAGTGGAACTTTCAGTGCTCTAATCCCTATATTGTTCAGGGGTCAACTGTACATTTTCTTATTATTTATTTCACAGGCATCTAAGGATAAAATTAAATCTTATATAAGTAAGCTAGTTTATGCATACATACACCAGTCTTTTTCCTTTCTCAAATACTTAGTTATTTATTCTTTTTTATGATTATACATATTCTACCATCTGGCTTTAAGGGATTAAAAAGTAAGTGAACCTATATCCCTTTTCCACATATTTTAGGTACATAATGATGTTTGTTTTAATACTATTTAGTCTACATGATTTCAAAACATTGATTTAATATTAGAAAATGATATCTTTGCACATTTGGAAATACACTTAAATTTTCTGAGAATTTCTAAATGTTTAATTTAATTAAATTATTGCTGAAATCATTTACAATCACAGTATTTTAAATCAATTTTTAAATTTTGAATGGTTTTGGTTTTAGTTGTATTTGTGTATTTGTGTCAAGTTTCCATCTTTTACAATATCAAGAATATCAAGGAAGGTGAAATTGTTCTGAAGTTGAGCAGAGCCATGAGTCCAAACTAGGGCTTAATGATCCCTGTGGTAGGCTGAATAATGGCCTTGCAAAGATGTCCAAGTTCTACTTTTCAGTCTGTAATTATGTTGCTTGACATGTCAAAAGGGACTTTGCCAATGTGATTAAATTAAAAACTCTGAGACAGATTATCTTGGACTATTCAGTTATTCTCAATTCAATTATCAGGTCCATTGTGAGAAAGAGGTAAGAGAGTCAGAGTCAGACAAGGAGATGTGATGAGGGAAACAGTTCGCAGTGATGCCACTAGAAACCAAGGAATGGAGGTGGTCTCTAGAAGTTAGAAACAACAAGGAAATGAATTCTTCCCTAGAGACTCCAGAAGAAACACGGCCTTGCTGATACTTAAATTTTAGCCGGTGAGGCTCATTACAGAGTTTAGACCTCTGGAACCGAAAGATAATAGCTTTGTCTTGCTTTAAACCATTACACTGTGGTTTGTTACAGTATCTAAAGGAAAGTAATACAATATCTTCAAATTCAACTTACAAGCAGTTCATGGATAATATCTAGCCACATATTTCCCCTTCCTTTTTTGGACATATTTTATTCTAATACCAAACATTGAGAATAAATTGTTCTGCAGTCGATATGGCTGACAAGAGTCCCACAGATGGAACCCTTCTAGCAGGCTGCTTGTCCAAGTGACAGGAAAATGAAAATGAGCATGTCAGTAGTCACTAAGAACCATGTGATTTTACCACTACATTTACAGATGAATTTCCCTTAGTTGCCGATGTCATATTAAAGATGTTGCATATTAACAGAGAAGGGGATGTGACTACATGTGTTTTTAATCTGTGAAATGCAGGGAGCCTTCCAAAAGATAATAAAGACATAGACAGCTCACCTAGTACTCTTACATTAATTTTGTCTCTAAAAGGAGAGACCAAGTTGAAAACTTCTTCTAGCATACAAAGTCAAATATTAAGTCTATCCAGGTACTATTTCTCCACCTTGACTTACTCCACATCAACTGACTGTCTCTATTGTTTCCTCTCAACTGGAAGGTCCCTCTCCCTTTCTACGTGATTACCGCAGAGGTTCAAGAATGTCCCTTTTATAAAGGCAGCCCACCAAAGTAAAATATAAATTATGTAAAATCATAAATGTAATTACATAATTTAAATTGAAAGAACATATAATAACAGAAGATATGCAAGTGAATCTAGTAATATTGAGGAGGAAATATCTTAAGTAAACAATTTATGTGAGTGTCACTTTCAAAGATATTTCTTACTATTTTGTGGATTATTTTCTATGCTTTATTTTTGTGTTTCCCCCATTTCTAATACAGACATAAACAATGTTTTAGGGACATCACAAGGTAAAATTAATCTAGTTCAGATATTACCTATTTTTGCCTGTTTGGCTATTCCTAGTCTGTACTTTTATACTTAGAAATTCTAAACAATATTTTGGGGACTACAGACTCAGTTATTTTAACAACTGATCCTGGAGATTCGTTGTCTCTGTGAAAATGTCCCCCAATCCCTAGAACAACAAAAGTAAAAAAATCTAAAATATACAAGAAAAAAGACAAATCTAGTTTTCATCTCTTACGGTATATTTAAGCTCCGGAATTTATGCATGCTATGTGGATGAATTCCAAATCTATATACACTCCCATAATGTTCTAGCTACAGTCTTCTATTTTTAATTGCCTTTGGGATAACAATCTTGTCTCTTTGTTTGTGCCCTAGGTAATTCTATTAAGTCCCATAGCTTAAAGTAAATTCTATATCCTGCTATATCCTGATGATACTGATAGTTTATTTCAAGACCTTATGATTCTACTGTTCTGATGAATTTATATATTCAACTACCTACTTGCCATTTCCATTTGGATTTTTTAAAAAAATATCTCAAAGCACATATGATAAACAGAGCATTTGATTTTCCTCTCAGATCTGCATCCCTCTCACTCCTCATCATCTCAGTAAATGCCACCACTATTCACCTGATTTATCAGGCCCAAATCCTAAAATTTATTATTGGTTCACCCTTTTACTATAGTCTGCATCCTACATATCAACAAGTTTTCTTCGCTGAACCTAGTAATGTGTTTACGATTCCTCACATCTCCACTGTCCCTCTGGTTAAAGCCACTATAGTCTTTCCCCTAGACTATAATAATAACCTCCCTTTTGTATTCCCTTTTTCACCTTGCTTTCTTACAATAATTAGACAATATAGCAGCCAGTGCTATACTGTAAAATTTCAATTATATTATATTACATCACTGTTTGCAACTCTTCAATACATTCTGGCAATTGAAAATCAAATTCAAAATGCCAAATATGTCCTAATGGGCCTACAGTATGATCTTGTTCCCATGTACTTCTTCAACATCATTCTCTAGCTCACTCATTTTTACTTCCTTCACTTATCTCTCTTTCTGTTCCTTATCGTCTCTTCTGATTCCGCTACTAGGAATCCTCTTCCTCATGATATTTACATGATATTTCCTCATACTTCTAGTTTGTTGAATAATGGACATCTTATCATTTATCTCGAAACAGAATTTTTTCTCTACAACCCAATCTTATAAATATGGACACACAGGCACACACATAAATATGTATATATAAAATGTGTTTATATATTTAATTAAATCATTAAATTACCAAATTTGTGTGATAATCTTAATATTGAACTACAGTTTAATTTTATTCTATTTCTTTCTGACTCAGAAATGTGCTCTTTGAGGAGAATTATACAATAGAAATGAGTACCATGAACAAAACTACTCATTTATTATGCTGGAAATATGTCCCATTTTGAATAAATGCATTGATATAAGAACTAATATCTTGAGAACATAATCATTCATAGGTTAACTGATAACATTGAGGGTCTAGAATTGCAAAACTGATTATTAGACTTAAATTTACTATTAAGGGGCCAGCCTGAATAGTAAGTTATTTTTTCCAGCACTAGAGATTTGACCTGAGAAAAAATAGTAGAGTTACACAAGTGGATGCTATGTATTTCAGTTTTTAAAATTGGCAAATCTGTGTGTCATCTTAAGCTTAATGACTCTCTTAAATAGTCACAACAAGATAGTAAGTCTGATCATAGAAAAATACTCATTTTTAATCATCAATATAAAAAGATCTAGCAGCTCTGTCTGTAATAGAAAAATTAAAAATTACTTTAGAGAAAATAGTTGGCTTAGTCAGTTGCACTAAAGCTTGCATTTTTTTAATCTTTCTTTGGCTTAGTTCTAATTCAATTGAACTTCAAATTCTCAACTATTATATTGATATTTTCAGTTAATTAAAATAACAAGTGCAGAAAGCTGCAATTAATGTCTCAAATCAATGAATGTTAAATGCCCCCAAAGTAAAAATATTCATAAATTCAAAACGAAGACTTATGAATAATAAATCAACTCTATACAAAGAAGCTGGACATTAAAGTTTTTATGATCCTTAAAAATACACTTGGCATATATACATTGTGAATATCTAAAATTAACTATTATTTATTTCTTAGCTACATTATTATGGCATGTTAGCAAGATCTAAGGTTCAATCAGACAAACACGTTTTACCTTAAATGATGTATAGGTTATTAGGGCAATTTCCCATTTAGTTTATCCTTTTTTACAGGAATCAGACTGCAGTTCAGTCCAAAATAGATGTCCATTTGATTGCTATGATTTTATGTCATACCACTCATTCCACTGTCTGTCACTCAGGCATATGCTGTTCCTGGAAAATATCCAGTTTCAGAGTCATTTAATGATTTAGAGGAGCCGACCCTCTATGTAATAAGATACATTTTATTGGGCATCAGGGTAAAGCACTTGGGAAGTTACGAAGAGGCAAAACAAGATACTCTGTGAATGGAATCCGAGAATCTCCAAAATTTGTCACAAATGCATATAGAAACATAATTGATTTTCAGCACTTGCTTTTGGATAAGCCAACATCTTTACCTCTTGTTGCACTCTATGAAAAGCATTATATTATATCGACAAAAAGCTCAGTTATAAAGCCATAACAACCAGAGATCAAATCCTAACTCTACCAAATAATCTCACAAGCTAATTGATCCTTTGAGCTTCAATTTTCTCATCAATAAAATGAAGAGAATAACCATATCTATCTAATAAGTGGTTATTTTAATTAAGTTGGTATGTAAATTTGTTAGAAAAATGCCTTGTATATAACATGTATGTGCTTAAAAGTTTTCTGAAAATGATATATATTTCTTCCAGTATATTAGAAAAAAAGTTACATTAAAAAGAGTTGTAAAATTTGCTATTACTGTGTTTTCTCTTGTCTATATTATCTCTTTTTATATTCCCAATAATCCTCCTGAAACTAGAGCTGAAAAAAAAGAAAACTGATTGTACTAAATTTGTATTGAAAGATCTTAGTTGCTTTCGCAAGAAACAAAACCTAATACCACACCTATTTACCACTTAATAGATACCACAGTATTTACTAAGCATTAGATTGAATGTGACTTTGCTAATCCTTGCATAATGTTCTCTCCAAAGACATCCATTTCCCAAAGCCTAAGTGTTTGAAATTCAAGAAACAGGTATGTAGGCCTGGATGGCCTACATTTATGTTTTTCTTATAGGATAAAGGAAAATATAGAGGAAAAGATCCCAATTTTATATATATATATAGTGTGTGTGTGTGTGTGTGTGTGTGTGTGTGTGTGTGTGTGTGCATGTATAATATTTTTTCAGCAACATGAAGCAAAGAACAATATAGGACCTGGTTAAATTCAGTTAGGTGTAACATATATAGTCTAAAGATGATAGTCAAAAAACAAGTACTATATGCTTTAATCCCCTTTGAAAATTTTATATTCAAAGTACAAGTTAGCTTTCTTAACAGTTACTTCTCAAGTTTCAGATTCATTCTTTGTACTAGGTTTTGGATCATTCATTTTTTTTCCTATTATTTATTGAATACATATTTTCTGAAACATTACTATGTGCTCTGTATTACTTCAGAGCTTGGCCTATATCTCAAGGTGGAAATTTAGATGTCCTTTTACATTTTCTCCTTATTTATGTCATCATATTAATGCACAAGCTTTCCAGTAGTTTTAAATGACTGCATTGCTGCATTGTTATTTTGTATTGAGTCAAATTAATCACACTTGAACAACTTTTAAAAACTTTGCTTCAAGAGGTGTCAAACTATTAAATATTTTCTATTATAAGGACTGAGAATTGTTCACTGAAGAGAATAAAGTACCACTTTTGCATATATTACACAAACATTTTATGCTTCATAAAACCACAATAAATTTTCTTGCTGATTACTTGTGTAATCTAAGAATCTCCTGCTGTTTTATAGAGAGTCTTATTAATTTCATTCAAGTAGTAAAATTAGCACCTGTAGAGAACTCCTTATGATTTCTTAACTTTTATCATATTAATGATAACCTACTTCATTTATCATGGAACAGCTGCTTTTGTCTTCTTATCTATTTTGCTTTGATATTCTTTGCATCTAAAATATTTTTGAAAAAGAAAATAGTATTGGATACAGAATAATATATCAAGGAATCTTACCCTTCAACTCAATCAGATTTAAGTAAATAGAACTCTGATATTAGCTATGCATTTTAGCCATAAAAGAAGGAATTTTACCTTCACTTAAATGAATAGAAGTTTTGGACGCAACTTAATGAAATTAAAGAATGATTTACTAAAGTAGGTGCTATTGGCCTGAAAAAAAAATTAACGAAAGCTCTTTTAGCTACCATGTGAAAAAAACCAAGGCAATAAAACACATTATTTAGTGTCTCCTTTAGAAGCATTGCACTTTCAATAAATTTATATTTGTTCAGCTGTGTACATTTTGAAATGAGTTAAAATATTCTTTGAGTCACCTTTTTCCTCATTTTGTGCTGCCTTCCAACTAAGGAACAGCAGCAGAGGCAGCAGGATGAATTCAGTGCTGTAAGCCTGAGTCTACGGGGGATATTGAAGGAAGCTTCTGGCATCATTGAATTTGGGTAAAGATGGTTTCCAGGGTAAAGAAAAAAACACACTCCTAATAAATACCTAAAACCAGACCTTATGCTAGGAAATTTCTGTAAAATTTTTCATTCATCTTTATCCTGAATACCATGGAGTTTAAGGGAACATTCCTTCGTTTGTTTAACTTGTATTTTTCAAAGACTAGATTTAAACCTAAGTTGGCCTAAGCTTTTGTTCTTTCTCATACAATTGCATATTGTTTCTAGAGGAGGAAATTTCCTCAGAGAAAGCTAATAGAAAATTTCATTTTATATAGTCTTCCAAATGAAGATTTGACTTCTTTTCTTTCTTTCATCTTCATTTCCACTCTTCCTTCCCTTCATGTTATTTTAATTTTTTAATTTTTTATTTGATTTCAGTCAAACTGCCTCATTTCTTTATCCTGGAATGATAAATAGTATGTAGATAGAATATGTCCAAAAGTTTTGTTAAAGAGAAAGTAATTATTCTGACCCTTGTTAAAATGGTGAGAAAGACTTTATTCAAGACTATTGTGATAGGTGTCAACTACACTGTAATAGGGGAGAAAGATAGAGCTCAACTCCAAATACCACAAGGACGAGTCATGATTTACAACCAAGGAGTAGAGTGTGTGTGTGTGTGTGTGTGTGTGTGTGTGTGTGTGTGTGTGTGTAAGACAGAGACAGACAGAGAAAGAGAAAGAGACAGAGATAAGAGAGTGGTAAGGTTGGAGGGATTGGTGAATGGAAAACTATTAAGAGGAGACTTCAGCCTGGCATGGTGGTTCACGCCTGTAATCCCAGCATTTTGGGAGGCTGAGGTGGGCAGATCACCTGAGGCCAGGAGTTCGAGACCAGCCCAGAAAACATGGCAAAACCCTGTCTTTACTAAAAATACAAAAATTAGCTGGGCATAATAGTGCATGCCTATAATCTCAGCTACTTGGAGACTGAGGCAGGAGAATCGCTTGAACACGAGAGGTGGAGGTTGCAGTGAGCTGAAATCATGTCACTGCACTCCAGCCTGGATGACAGGCGACTTTGCCTAAAAACAAAAAAACAAAACAAAACAAAACAAAAACAAAAAAGAAGGAGACTTCAAGGTTGAGAGGATTTTTGCTAAACCCGTTTAACAGGATTCTTGCTGAAGACAGGCCAGAGTGAACAGATATCAAAAGTGGGGAATAGGAAATTTAATCAGATATGAAGGATGATCAAGTATCAAGGGTGAGGAACACTGTCTAAACTGACTTAACAGGATTCTTGCTACAACTTGCTATGCAGGTGTAGCAAGGACAGGAGCCAAAGTCAAGACCTGGTTGAAAACAGGGCTTATAGGAGCCTGACTAAAGTTTGATTCAGAAGACAGACTTTGTCAGTTGCTCCTCTTGTTCAAGAAAAGAAGAGACATTCATTTTGTTTATTTGATTACCTTTTGCTCATTAAAGACCAGCTGAGCCATCGAATGAGTCTAGGTAGAAGAGCAGCCGGATGGGAAGAATTCTAGATGTTGGTCTTCAAGAATCCTAAGTGGCCCACACAACAGTCGTTCCAGACAAAAGTTTGCCTATTACTCAGCTTCAGCTTGCAGGGCTTCTTTAGATCCTGAGGGGAAAGTCAGCTACAGATAACTAGCATTCCAATAAGAATCTGGACATTCAGGTTTTATTTCTCGGCCACACCAAGACAGGAAAGTAGGAGAAAATTGGAAATGTTAATTTGGAGAGTTTTAGTGAGATATTGGAGAAAGCTAGAATAGTTTAGAATTTGGTAAGAAATCATAAAACATGTAAGATGTCAGGATCCAGTCCAATTTACAGGTAGGTGACAAAACCTCCGAAACAATAAATAGCACTAGAATTCAATAACCAAGGTTATGCTATAGTTTTCTATTGAAACCTAAAATTTCTCCCTCCAGTTACTCTCCTAATTGATAATATATTTTAAAACATAAGTATGACCTTATTAGAGTTGGCCTGATTATTTATGTAAGTGATGCAAAAATGATAATTGACCATGTAAGCCATTGTAAGTTTGCTTTGCTTGAATAAGTTTTAGTTTCCTCTTGTAAAAACCTCTTGAGACTACGAAACAAGCCAAGATCTTGCCAACAGACTTCACCTGCAATGCTTATAGATTTGAGTGAATTCTTCTCTTCATGAGTGCCTCAAACTATCCTGTTTCTCAGGCTTGCTGGGAAGAAACCATTCTTATTCACATGTAAGGCTAGTAAGCTTGTGTCCAATGTTAACAGACCAGTTTTTCCAAGAGGGCTTTTAAGTATTGTCTACATAAAGTTGACCTTAGTTCCACAAAAAGGCCTGATTATATCTGATTCTATGCACATCATTCTCAAATATGACATTCCAATCTAAGCCTTGGTTATGTAACTAATGTTTCCAAATACGTAATGCTACTAGCTAGGAAGATTCTTACTAAATTTAGGCAAATAATTATGTTCCCATAAAATAGGAATACTTAATAAGAGTTTCTGAATTCTGGAGGGATCAAACAGGGAGAAAAGATGTTTTATTTATGTTTACAAAAGTATACTTTAATAAATTTATATAAATTATAGATAACTTAAAAATAGAGGTTCCTTAAACATAGAACACAGAACATTAAAGAACCAGAAATACTCCAAATACAAGTCTTAAAAAATAATAATCACTCTTCATAAGTTTATTCAATTCTATGTAATAAATTATTGTGCCGCTTGATTTTGAGTTAGCAGTTTTATGAACCTGTCATCTACTCCACTATAGTGGAGTATAGTCTCAAAGTTAAATAAGCAATTCCATCAAAAGTCTGTGCCCTAGATACTTGCCATAGTACTTTTCATGGATCTTTTAAACAGTTCCTTATACTGAAGATGAAACACTCGGTCCTACAGTTAATTGAAAGTGCTTTCAGAGATAAATTAGAGTAAAACAAAAATTACCTGTGAGTGACAAAAACTTAAAATGGCTGTGGTTAAAGTTACAATAAAAGTTCATTTGCCAACAATGTAATTTCTGTGGAATACAATATTTTATAACTAGAATTATGACTGATAACATTAACACAGGAGATGGTAACACTAAACCATGGACAGCAAGAGTATTGTCAAATTTCAAAGAAGTTTATAAAAATTTACAAAATACCTATATGGGTGATATTTAACTATATATGTAAACTATGAAAGATTAAAGCATCTCTTATTTGACACTTTTATGTGATCAAAGATATCAAACAAACCTAATTACTTTTTAACATTTCTCTTTTAAAAAAGTGCAAAACAATTCCTTGAAAATTTCCATGAGCACTATGGAAAGTCTCAAGGTAAGTTCAATATTAAGATTTCATTTATGCTTTGACTTTAGGAAGACAAAATTGTCAAAATTGTCAAAAAATTTGAATATTTGACTAAAAAAAATCCTGAGTTACTGTGAAACAATACTCTATACCTTTGTACCTATTTAGCCAAAGTGACAATAAAAAAATTCAAAAGTAACTATATGAGGTCTCATAAATATAAAAAAACTTTAGCTCTTTTGAAAAGTAAAAGATTAATTTCTCTTTAATAATCAAATTCACAAAGGTTAACATAAACATAGGAAAATATTCTAATAAGACACATTATCTTTGTTTTGTTTTTTATTTTTTGTTTTGGCATGTTACCAAAAAGATAAAGGAAGCCTTTAAAAATTTCTTCAGAGCAAACCAATAATCCAAGAAAAATTTGTCATTGTAACCAAGATAAAACCAAACACTAATTTTATATGTGTGTATTTTTATGTTGTTGATTTAAAAAATTATAAATAAATTCATTTATTTATAAATGATGCTATTTATTAATGCTGGCCAACTTTAGACACACAAGATAAAATATCTTTTCTAACATATCTTTTTCACAAACCTTTAAAAACTTTTATTTACTTTTTCTTTATTTTCCTCTTTCATTTCTGGAGAAATCAGTCAGTTTACTTTAGGACAAAATCATTTTCTCTTAACAAAAACAAATCCTTATGTTTTTCATACAAAATGGTTTACCTTCTATTCCTATTACTTTTAATATTTTCATTTACATATATTAATTACAATTTTTAATCATTAGTAAACTTCCTTCTATAGACAAAAACTAGGAAGAAAACAATTGTGAATTGTCTGTTATATATTAGAATTCTACAGCAGGCTAGCTAGGAAATTTAATGAATATAACATCTAACAATTTTGATAGTTATATGTGTCCTCATAGTGCAACTTTTCACTGTAGCAAAAATAACCTGCTAATTAACATACTCAAATATATTTAGCCTCTCTGTACTATTTAAAAACAGAACTCAAAAGCATACAAAGTAAAACTCATTCCTTGTAATCAGTAGTTCATCTTACTTAGAAATGACTTAAATATTTAATGAATATCTAATATTTAAGTTAGCATAACTGTAAAGTTATAAGTTACCAAAAATATTTTGGAGACTATTTTCAGATTGATGCATTATAACATTTTTAACTGCATCTTAATTTGTACATTTGTTCTTAAGTTGCATTTATAATTTTTATAATCTCAAACATCCCATAGATATTTACCCAATACACATTAGCTTAGAAAACAATTAGGTTAGTTTCTATATTTCTGGAAAATTTCTAAATATTAAATTTATATAAAGGCTTATTTATCACTAAAGCAATTTGAATAGTGCTTCTGTATAGGATTTTACAAGTTAATTTGGTAATATTATATGGAAGTAGGAAAATTCACTGTATATACATAAATATAAAAATAGATGAAAACAAAGACCTTATAGCTTCCATTCTAAAATCTTAGCCATGAGTCAGGTAAACAAAATAACACAAACTTACTGCTTTATATAAAACAATTGTCTCTTATCTTTGCTCCATTTTACATTTTTATATGAACAGTGTTTCTGACATGGAACAAGTTTAGGCTACCTGTTCAATATGAGGACTAATGCATTTTGCCAATATTTGTGGAGGAGCCTTTTAAGGTTTTTCTTTCAACCTGATATGTAGTTGTTTTCAGAGCCTCTGGGTCCTTTGAGAGGTCCCAGTGGGAGATCAAGGGTCCTAAACTTTCAGTAACTATATGGAGTTGAAAGGCCTGAGTGAAAGGAAAAAGTCTGGCAGGGGTGATCAGAGGGTTTGGAGACATAAGAGTTTGAAGATCAACTTATCAAAGGATTCAAGGAAACTGGAGAGAAAATTAAAGGTGGCAAAATGAGGAAGGAGGAGTGTGAGCTATGAGGAGAGAGAAGTTTTAGAAGAGCCTATTTTGGGGAGCCTCTGAAGTTTAAAATTGCCGTTGCCTAAATGCATTTGTCCCACCCAAATTTGTATTCTGATATTCTAATTAACAAAGTGATGATATTAAGAGACAGAATTTTGGGGTGATCAATGGATCATGAGTGTGGTGCCCTCCTAAATGGGATAGGTGCTTATAAAAGAGGCATGAGGTAGCTTTTTGCCACTTCTTTCATGTGAGAATACAGCTCAACAGTGAGGAATTGCCCCTCACCTGACATTGAATCTGCCTATAACTTGATTTGGACTTTCCAATCTCCAGAACTGTGAGAAATACATTTCCTTTGTTTACAAGATATTCAATGTGTAGTATTGTTAAAGCAGACTGAACAGTCTAAGATATATTTTCCTTAATACAATTATTCCAACAATAAAAGAACCCAGCAGAATTGGTAAAGCATATAGTCAATGGGGGTTCAGCAACCATAAGAATCAAAGTCCATCCTTACTATTCTTCAGTGAATTATCATCTGGAGCACTGGCTTAGGAGTCAAATCACCAATAAATCCCTTATCAATCAGTTAGGAGTAAAGATGAAGATTTCAAAATTGAACACTTGGGATCTGGGCTGAGAAGTCCAGAGAATCCAATGATTAATCTGATCTTATTCAAATTATGACTTCATAACTGTTAAGGGAAATTTATTCTGATATTTATCAAAAGAGTAAGGAAGACATTATTATTATTATTTAATTTTTTAAAAAGTTCATTATATTTTCATATTTTGAAAGTTAAACATGCTCACTACAAACAAATATGTACATATAAAACACATAAAAGTAGCAATCACCCATTATTCAATTACCATTACATGATCACTACTGACATTCTGATCTCTTCATTTCCTTTTAAAAAATAGCATAATACCATAGACATTTTTCATATATTAATAACTTAAAGATGTTTTATAACAGTCTATGATGCCCACAAATATATCTATAATGTCAAACATTTAGGTTCTCTCTGGTGAAACACAACAAAATTTGCCAATGTATATGAATTGCTCTAAAATTACTAGTATGTTCATCTATTTTCTTATTTTAAAAAATAACTTCAGCTTATATTTTAGATTCAGGGGCCACGTGTGCAAGTCTGTCAAATGGGAACACTGCATGATGGTTAGATTTGGGATGTGGATGATCCCATCATCCAGGCAGTGAGCATAGCACCAATAGGCAGCCCTCACCCCTTTCTTCCCTCCTGCTTCCAGCAGTCCTTAGTGTCTATTGCTCCCATGTTTTTGTCCATGTGGACTCAGTGTTTAGCTTCCACTTATAAGTGAGAACATACTGCATTTGGTTTTCTGTTTCTGTGTTAAGTCACTTAGGATAACAGCCTCAAGCTGCATTAATGTTACTGTAAAGAGTACAATATTCTTATTTCTTATGGCTGCATGGTATTCCATTGTGTACCACATTTTATTTATCCAGTTAACCATTGATGAGCACCTAGGTTGACTCCATGTCTTTGCTATTGTGAATAGTACTACAATTAATATATGAGTGCATGTGTCTTTTTGGTAGAATGAGTGGTTTTATTTTAGATATATAAACAATAATGAGATTGTTTGACCAAATTGTAGTTCTGTGTTAAGTTCTTTGAGAAATCTCCAAACTGCTGTCCACAGTGGCTGAACTAATTTACTTTTCCACCGACATTGTATAAGCACCTCCTTTCTCCACAGCTTTGCTGGTGTATTATTTTTTTTTATCATTCGTTAATACTTCTGACTGCTAAGAGATGGTATCTTGTGGGTTTGATTTGCATTTCTTTGATGACTGCTGCTGCTCTTGAGTACTTTTTTAATATCTATTTTGGCTACCTGTACATCTTCTTTTGCGAAGTATCTGTTCATGTTTTTTGTCCATTTTTAAAATGGGGTTGTTTGTTTTATGCTTGTTGATTTAAGTTTCTTACAAAGTCTGTATATTAAACCTTTGTCAGATGCATAGTTTATGAATATATTCCCCCATTCTGTAGGTTGTTGCTATACTGCATTGATAGTTTTTGCACAAAACTTTTTAGTTCAATTAGGTCCCACTTGTCAATTTTTGTTTTTGTTGTAATTGCTTTTGTAGATTTAACCATAAATTATTTTCCAAGTCTGATGTTGAGAAGGGTATTTTTTAGGTTTTCTTCTAGGATTTTTATAGTTTGAAGTCTTACACTTAAATACTTAATCCATCTTGAGTCACTTTTTGTCTATGGGGAAAGACAGGGGTCCAGCTTCATTCTTCTGCATATAGTTTGCCATTTACCACAGCACCCCTTATTGAACAGGGAGTCCTTTCCTCATTTCTTATTTTTGTTGACTTTGGAGATAATTGTAGGTGTGAAGGCTTATTTATGGGATTTCTATTTGGTTCCATTGGTCTATGTGCCTGTCTTTGTACTAGTTCCATGCTGTTTTGGTTACTGTAGACTTACAGTATAGCTTGAAATAGATGAATGTGATGTCTCTGGCTTGTTCTTTTCACTTAGGACTTCTTTGTCTATTTGGGCTCTTTTTCGGTTACATATAATTTATAGAATTTTTTTTTCTATTTCTGTGATAAATGACAGTAGTAGTTTTATAGGAATAGCATTCTGGATTGCTTTGGAAGAAATGGTCATTTTAATGATCCACAAGCATGAAACGTTTTCCTCTCTCTACAAATTCTCATAGAGATTTTTCACCTCCTTGGTTAGAGATATTTTCTAGGTATTTTTTGTAGCTATTATAAGTTTTATTGTATTTCTGATTTGCCTTTCACCTTGAAAGCTACTGGTGTATAGAAATGCTACTGATTTTTGTACATTAATTTTGTATTCTGACACTTTACTAAATTGTTTATTGGTTGTAAAAAATTTTCATCAGAATCTTTACGGTTTTCTAGGTATAGAATCACACCTTTAGTGAAGTGAGGTAATCTGACTTCCTCTTTTCCCATGTAATGCCTTTTATTTCTTTCTCTTGTTTGATTACTCTGGCTAAGACTTCTGGTTTTATGATGAATAGGAATTGTGAGAGTTGGCATTCTCATCTTCTTCCAGTTCTTAAGGGGAATTCTTCCAGCTTTTTCCTGTTCTGTATGATGTTTGATGTGGATTTGTCATAGACAGTTCTTAATATTTTGAGGTATGTTCCTTCAGGGCATAGTTTGTTGAGGAGGAAGACTCTTTAGCCCTATTGCAAGAGCTATCAAATCTTTTGCAATTGGGTAGTGAAATCACTGTCAACTCTGAGTACAGCAAAGACACTGGAAATAGAGCCAACCAGCAGAATTAGAGGGATCAATAGAATAATTCCTAAGAGGAAACTTCAGGGTGGAGGAATTCTTTCTAAGCAAATTTTACAGATTTCTTGCTGAAGATAGGCTGGGGATAAGCTATCAAAGTTAAGGGATTATAAATGTTCTTATATGTGAAAAGTGATCAGATATCAAGGGTGGGGAATTTTCATTAAACTGACTTAGTAGAATTTTTGCTGCAACTGGGCTATGCATGCTTAGCAAGGATGGAGGCTAAGGTTGACGTCAAGTCAGGAGAAGGGCTTAGATAAACCTGACTAAAATTTGTTCAAAGAAGGAGTTATTTTTTCAGCTTTAAAACTGTGACAGATGCCATAAAGCATGAACTAAAGTCAGTATAGCTGAGACTGTATCTTAAGCCTTACTTCTTATTTATCTTCCTGAACTCAGGCAAGGTGTACAACTCTTCACACACCCTTTACTTGAAAGATTGGAATAATAAGAGTTTCTACTTAAGAACACTGTTGCTAGAATAAATGAGTTAATATACTTAAAGGTTTCATTATAGAGTCCAGCACTCCAACACTCAGTAAATCCTATATAATAAATAATATTGCATATAACAATTTCTTATTACCTTTTCTATTGCAGAGTAAATAGGCCTCTGTCATCTCTCTTAGCCTTGCTCAGCTTTTAATAGTACTGCAGACATCCTGGATCACCCTCCTTGAATAATAATCTCAGGAACTTGACCTCCATACTTATTTTCCTTTGTTTCAATTTGTTCCCTCACCAGACATAATATGTATTGTATTTACTCTATTTACATTATTGTTCTGGCACTGCAGTTCATTCTCATTTGGGAACCCTCTATGTCACATGTCATGTATATCATTTTTAATGCTCTTCCTTCTTTTTCTTTATTTTCTGATCTCTTTGCCTGTTCTAAAATCTTCTCTTCTGGTTTCATGCTTGTAAGACATTAAATTGTACACATTCAGGAGACAATTGATTATATATTTTTGAAATTTTGAAACTAGAGGTTCACTGAAAATATAGTTTTGTGAGATGGAAATATATAATTGATAACTGAAGCTATGTGGGTGCATAGAGTAAACACGGTGGAGAAATAAGAATGCTAGAGTGAATGAAAGTAATCAAAAATATAAAGCCTAAAAATTGAAGTGGTACAGGAAATTCATGGAAGCTTTTTTCAGATATGTACTTTCTTTTTTATATGTGTCTTTATTTTCAAGTTTTTTTTTTGTACATACATTTTAGGTGTGCAACAATTTAGTATACACACATATATAGTGTGATGGTTAATACTGAGTTCAACTTGATTGGATTGAAGGATACAAAGTATTGTCCCTGGGTATTTCCATGAGGGTGCTGGCAAAAGAGATTAACATTTGAGTCAGTGGACTGAGAGAGGCAGACCCACCCTCAATCTGGGTGGGCACTATCTAATAAGCTGCCAGTATAGCTAGGATAGAAGCAGGCAGAGGAATGTGGAAGGACTAGATTGGCTAAGTCTTCTGGCCTCCAGCTTTCTTCCATGTTGCATGTTTCCTGCCCTTGAATATTAGACTAAGTTCTTTAGCTTTTGGATTCTTGGACCTACACCAGCGGTTTGCCAGAGGCTCTTGGGCCTTTATCCACAGACTAAAAACTGTACTGTTGGCTTCCCTACCTTTGAGGTTTTGGGACTCAGACTGGCTTCATTGCTTCTCAGCTTGCAGATGGCCTATTGTGGGACTTCATCTTGTGCTTGTATGAGTCAATACTCCTTAGTAAACTCTCTTTGATATATAATCATCTATCTTATTAGTTCTGTCCCTCTAGAGAACACTGACTGAGGAGTGGGGCACTGCTGAAAAATACCCTAAAATGCAGAGGTGACTTTGGAGCTGGGTAACAGGCAGAGGTCGGAACAATTTGGAGGGCTCAGAGGAATAAAGAAAAATACAAGAAAGTTTGAAACTTCCTAGAGAACATGAGGGCTCAGACACAGTCAGATGTGGGAAATTTTAGAACTTCCTAGAGACATATCTGATGGCTCTAACCAAAATGCGGATAGTGATATGGACAATAAAGTCCAGGCTGAGGTAGTCTCAGATGGAGATGAGGAACTTATTGGGAACTGAAGTGAAGGTCACTCTTGCTATACAAAGAGACTGGTGGAAGTTTTCCCTTGCCCTAGAGATCAGTGGAACTTTGAACTTGAGAGAGGTAATTTAGGGTATTTGGGGGAAGAAATTTCTAAGCATCAAAATGTTCAAAAGGAAGCAGAGCATGAAAGTTTGGAAGATTTGCAGCCTGACAATACAATAGAAAAGAAAGATCCATTTTCTGGGGAGAAATTGAAGCCTGCTACAGTAATTTGCATAAGTACCAAGGAGTCAAATGCTCATCACCAAGACAATGGAGAAAATGTCTCCAGAGATATCAGGGACCTTTAGGGCAGCCAGTCATATCACAGGCCATGAGGCCAAGGATGAAAAAATGGGCACCCCTGCTGTGTACCACTTAGGGAGTTGGTATCCTACATCTCAGCTGCTCCTGCCATGGCTAAAAGGGGTCAAGGTACAGCTTAGGCCATGGCTTCAGAGGGTGCCAGCAACAAGCCTTGACAGCTTTCATGTGTGTTGAGCCTGCAGGTACACAGAAGTTAAGAACTGAGGTTTGGGAACCTCCACCTAGATCTCAGAGGATGTATGGAGATGCCTGGAAGTTCAGACAGAGGTTAGCAGTAGGGGTGGGGCCCTCATGGAGAACCTCTGCTAGGGCAGTGAAGAAGGAAAATGTGGGGTGGGAGCCCCTACACAGAGTTCCCACTAGGACACTGCCTAACAGAGCTATAAGAAAAGGATCACCATCCTCCAGACCCCAGAATGGTAGATCCACTGACAGTTTACACTGTGCACCTGGAAAAGCTGTGGACACTTAACACCACCCCATGTAAACAACCAGGACGAGGGTTGTACCCTGCAAAGTCATAGGAGAAGAGTTGACCAAGACCATGGAAACCCACCCTCTGCATCAGCGTGACCTGGATGTGAGTCATGCAGTCAAAGGAGATCATTTTGTAGCTTTAAGATTTGAGTACCTTGCTGGATTTTGGTCTTGCCTGGCTGGGGCTTGTAGTCTCTTCATTTTGGCCAATTTCTCTTATTTGGAATAGGTATATTTACCAATACCTGTACCCCTATTGCTTTTGATTTACAAGGTCATAGCCAGAAGGGACTTGCCTTGTCTCAGTTCGGACTTTGGACTATGGACTTTTGGGTTAATGTTGGAATGAGTTAAGATTTGGGGGGACTATTGGAAAATCATGATTGGTTTTGAAATGTGAGGAAATAAGATTTGGGAAAGGCCAAGGGTGGAATGATATGGTTTAGCTCTATGACCCCACTTAAATCTCACCTTGAATTGTAATAATCCCCACATTTTGTAGGAGAGATGTAGTGGGCAGTAATGGAATCATGGGGCAGGTTTTTCCTGTGCTATTCTCATAAGAGTGAATAAGTCTCATGGGGTCTGATGGTTTTATAAAGGGGAGTTCCCCTACATGTTCTCTTTGTTGACTGCCACCGTGTAAGATGTCCCTTTGCTCTTTCTTCATCTTCTGCTATGATTGTGAGGCCTCCTCAGCCATGTGGAACTGTGAGTCCACTTTTCTTTATCAATTATCTAGTCTTGGGCGTGTTTTTATTAGCAGCCAATGGGAGATGATTGAATCATTAGGCAGGTTTTTCCCATGCCAATCTGGTGATAGTTAATAAGTCTTACAAGATCTGATGGTCTTATAAAAGAGAGTTCCCCTGCACACGCTCTCTCTTGCCTGTTGCCATGTAAGAAGTACCTATGCTCTTCCTTCATCTTTTCTGCCATTATTGTGAGGACCCCAGTTATATGGAACTGAGTCTATTAAACCTCTTTCCTTTATAAATTATCCAGTCTCAGGTAAATTTTTTTAGCAGCCTGAAAATGAACTAATACATATACTGAAATGATAACTACAGTGAGGCAAATTATTCTATCCATCACCTTTTGTAATTACATTTTTTCCTGAAACAAGAGTGGCTAAAAATCTACTCTCTTAGTGAATTTTCAATATTCAATACAATATTGTTAACTATAACCCTCATGATCTGCATTAGAGCTCTAGACCTATTCATTCTACATAGCTTCAAGTTAGTAACCTTTGATCCACTTCCATTTCTTTTCCCTGATTTCTCCAGTAACCACTGTTCTATTCTCTGTTTGCTACATAGAAGTGAAATCATGAAATATTTTTCTTTCTATGTCTGGCTTGTTTCTCTTAGCCTAATGTCCTCTGGGTTACCAACATGAATGTTGTAACAACATTTATGCTGTAACAAAGGAAAGTATCTTCCTCATTTACAAGGCTGAATAATACTGTAATATATATATATATATTATATTGTAATATATATATATATAAATCCCACTCATATTAATATATTATTTTTAATCCATTTATCTGTCAGTGGACACTTAGGCTGTTTTCATATCTTGAATATTATGAGTAATGCTGCAATGAACATGTGAGTAAAGATTGTTTTACTAGGTGCTATTTTTATTTCTTTTATATCTAGCAGAAGGGTTGTAGAGTAATACAGAAGTTCTATTTTTAATTTTGGGGGGAGCCTCCATAATGTTTTCCAGAATTGTACCAATTTACATTACCAGCAAGAGTATACAAGGGTTCCCTTTACTCCACAGCTTCACCAACAAAAGTTATCTCTTGTCTTTTTGATAATTGTCATCTTAGCAGGTGGGAGGTGATATCACACTGTGGTTTTGATTTGCATTCTACTGCTAATTGTTGATGTTGAGCACTATCTTATATATCTGTGGGCATTTATATGCCTTTTTTGGACAAATGTTTATTCAGGTTCTTTCCTCTTTGCTTAATTGGGTTATTTGTGTTCTTTTTTCTGTTGAGTTGTATAAATTCTTTATATATTTTGGATATTAACACCTGAACAAATATATGGTTTGCAATTCTTTTTTTCCCAATCATTAGATTTTCTTCACTCTTCACTGTGTTATTTTCTGAGTGTGTGTATCTATGTGTGTGTTTATCTGTGTGTGTGTCTGTGTGTGTATGTTCATGCACACACACACGGGCTTTTTAGTTTTATGTAGTCCCACTTGTTTATTTTTGCTTTTGTTTTCTGAGCTTTTGGTTTGCAGATACATACTCTCAAATGCCACTGAGAAGTCAACCAATATGAAAGTGAAATACAATTTTTATGTTTACTAACAAAATGTCTACGGAAATCTTTAAATCTATCATTGTCTGCCTCTATGGTGTAAGTTTCTACTGAGAATGTGGAAGGTGTTGAAATGTAAGGTGTAGTTGAAGGAACTGGCCTAAGACAGAAGGAGTGGTATCTCTTTTACTAAACTTGAAAAAGAAAAAAGTGTAATAAAACAGATGAGTCTACACTATAGTTGATTTCTTGGCTTCTGTTTACACTGATGAATAAAAGAGAGTTGAAAAAAACATATGAGGAGAATGGAGAAGGCTTAAACTTTGAATTGACAAAGAAAGACTACGATTAGGGTAAAAA
The DNA here is from genome assembly GCA_963574635.1 of Cheracebus regulus. NCBI lineage: Eukaryota > Metazoa > Chordata > Mammalia > Primates > Pitheciidae > Cheracebus > Cheracebus regulus. Next base: position 108,452 of record CAUYQU010037342.1, read on the forward strand.
TAGAATTGATAGCAGTGATTAAGACTTGAGGTTAATAGTAGTGACAAAGAATGAATGGTAAATCTAACCTTGGTCATAAGTGTTCTTTGACAGTAGTCATCAGTCCAATTGTTGGCCAAGAGAACAATTTCTTCCTTTCCAGCATGAATTATGTTAGGTTTCTGTAGCAAAGGTTAATTTATGAAAATTGTGGTGTATTTGAGAAAAGGATCAATTTAAAATTATTAATCTTTCTATTTTTCTTCTAATCATTTACATTAAAATAGTACTGTTATCTCATAATTTTAATTTATATACAATTTCAACTATATATTGCAGTGATAATTTTTCTCAGGGTAAACTGTGTTCTTAACTACTATTTCTTATAATAAAATAACCCTAAACTTAATGATATAAAAACATTTAAAATGTAAATGAATTCTGTAGGCTAAAAGTTCAACCAGGAGCTATAAAAGAAGAAAAATGCTCTGGCCGCTTGTTAAAAATGGCAAGGAATCTGTAGTCCCAGCTACTCCAGAGGCTGAGGCTGGAGGATCACTTGAGGCCAGAGTTTGAGGTCAGCCTTGGCAACATAACAAGACCCTGTTTCTAGAAAAATAAAAAAAGGTAAAGAAGACTTCATTCAAAGCTCTTGAAATATGTATCAAGACTATTTCAATAAAAGAGAGTGATTATATTCAACTTCACTGAAAGAAAAGGCTGGAGAATTTTTAAATGTTGGAATAAACTAATAAAAAAATATTAGCAAAGACTTTATTAACAACATTAGCAAAGAGATTGGTCAAAGTGATTAGGTCATCTATCTTTGCTTAAAGTTAGACTCCTAACCTCCCACAGAGATTCAAAATTAGGGACAATATCTCCTTAAATGATTACACATTTCATAGGGTTGGTTTCCAAGACTTTAATGAAGACATTCACTGTAAAACTCGTGAGAGGTGGGAAGAAGTTTTACATCTCACAGAGGCAGAGAAAAAGTTTATAATTACACGTTTTCTCAAGTAAATGCTCTATAAAAGAAAGGTCTTGGATCTGCAGTCAGGAAGAAACCTGTCTAAGATTAGTCAAGTTGAGGGAAATTTTAAAACCTTCTTTTTCAGTACAGGGATGAGCTTAGTTGTTTTCCATAGAGTATGGGTTTCAGCTGGAAATACATGAAGGTCAGAGGTGATTCTATGGCTGAGAAACGGGATGACTTCTCATATAAATAGGGGTTTATGCTAAATGTCAGCTGGAACCTCCACTGGGATGTGAGCTGAAACATCTACTCTTCATGAGGGCTAATTTTAGTTTGCTTGCAACATAGTGACTGTATTCCAAATGGGAGCATCCTCAGAAACAAGATAGATGTGTGTGGCATTATATAATTCCAGAAGAGTTGTGGAGTCACCTTCACTATGTTTCCAGGTTCGAGGAGATGATTATGTGAGTTGGAAGGCATTGTTGTGAAATAACAATGAAAATCACACTCTGCCATAGTCAGAAATACTATTGACCAAGTATAATATTTAGTAGGAAAAATTAGATTCATATCTGTAATAAGATGGGGTCATTGTATGCTTCCTTATCATTTATTTAGAATCGCAACAGAATGCCTATAGAATAAATTAGTGGGAAAAGTTATTTTGAATTTACATTATTTTCAGTATGAATTTTGGAGTAGAATCCACTGATGATTTAGTTAAATTTACAAAGGGAATAGCTTTACTCTTATTTCTGTCTTGTAATTGTTAATTACAATTACAGTTTGAACTGTTGTGAAATTCTTAAAAAATTCTTAGAGAGTATTTTTCTAAAAGCGTCATAGGACAAGGTTGTTTTTTGATTCTTAATTGAAAGTAATTTAAAAGGGTCATAATCCTTGTTTAACCAAAACTATTTTGAGCTTTACCTAGGGAAAAAGTGGTATTATTTATTTATGGTTACACTATCATTCATACATATGTATTTATATAATCTCCATACCAGACTGAGGAATCAGAATTAGTGGATAGGAAAACTACCTACCATCCCATAAACTAATATCTGAAATTCACTTTTTTTTTGAATATTTATTGTCTACTTTGTGTCAGGTATTGGATTAGGCACTGTGATAATGACTTGATGAGCAAGACATGGTACTTACTTGGAAAACCCATAGTTTCCATAAGTAAGCATGCAATAATTTCTGTATATTAAAAATAAATATTGAAGCCAGCCTGACCAACATAGTGAAACCCCATCTCTACTAAAAATACAAAAAATTAGCCTGGCATGGTGGCACATGCCTGTAATCCCAGCTACTCAGAAAGCTGAGGCAGGAGAATCGCTTGAACCACCGGGGAGCAGAGGTTGCAGTGAGCTGAGATCGCGCCACTGCACTCCAGCCTGGGTGACACAGTGAGACTCCATCTCAAATAAATAAATAAATAAATAAATAAATAACTCTGAGTTGTTTTTTAATAGTGCAGAAAAACACATGATTTATTTTCCAAATTACTTTCACATTTTCTTTGAGAGAACTAAACATATAAATAAGAACTTAGTTATTTGATTTGTAGAAATAATATGAATATAGGTTTTAGATATAAGCATTCATTGATACTTGCTTTGGGGAAAGCAGAAGACTAGATGCTATATACATATGAGTAGCCCTCAGTAGGCAGAAACCCCACTTCTCTTATAAACTTCTGATAAACTGGGGTTTGCCAGTTTGAAGGTTACATTGGTATACACTCAACAGATATAATAATAATACACATTTTACATATTTTGATACCTCTTTACATATTTTTTAAATATTCTAAATATATAAGCAATAACAATTTTTATTTATTTTCAGAAATGTTCATTCACTTGTTCTTGGAAATTGATGTATGAGTTTAAATACAATTTTATTTTTTTTAATTATTTTTATGTTCTTAGGAGTACAAGTACAGTTGTGGTACATGGATATATTGTATAGTGATGAGGTTTGGGCTTTTAGTGTGCCCATCACCTGAATAGTGTGCATCGAACCCACTAGGTAGGATACTATCCCTTGCCTCCCTCCAATATCTTTTATTCCACTGTGTTTATCCGTATGTACCCATTGTTTTGTTCTCGCTTCTAATTGGGAACACACATTTTAAAAACCTTTTGTCTCTCAGTTATTTCACTAAAGATACTGGCTTCCAGTTCCAACCCTGTTTCTGCAAAAGACATAATTGTATTCTTTTCTATGACTATAATATATCATAGATAAAGTTGATATTATGATCAGCTTTTGAGTCAGGTTAGATTTAGTCACAGATGTTCCAATCTCCAATGCAATTATAATGTAAAGTGTGAACCACTGCACAACATGAGTGGCCTGAAACCTTCACTATAATCTTCCCTAGATTTTGTAGTGTCATGGTGGAATGGACGTTTATAATTGCTTTTGATAAAAGTCAATGGTTAACCAATGCATATGCCAGAAGTTGTAATAGGAAGAACAATCAATAGAAATGGAAAAATTTAGTAGATTATTATTATCTTTATTGTTGTTGTTCAATTTGTTGCATTTGAAGTTTTGCTCAGCCTAGATAACCTAACAAGCCACATGTTTTGTTACTATTGGCAAAAAATGGACTTCACATATAGTGTCTTAAAAACTCAAAATGAGAAAACAATAAAAGCTTTACCTACTGTTCAAATATACTTGAATAGAAGCTTTCTCCAGAAAAATCTCAAAGATGTGGGAAGTCATGAAACAGTGACATTAGGGAAGAAAATGAATCTTGATAATTCTTTAAGAACACAAATTATCTTCCATGTTATTTTGCAAAGTGTTCTGTTTTATTTCTAGATTGACTCTGCATATTAGGTAGTCCGTCTTTATTATTCAGTAGGATGAAAACATGTGTAGTACTCACCCAGTGTCTATATATGTAAAATAATCTCACTGACTTGTTATTTAAATTGACACATCACAAATAAGTTGAAAAGTCAGAGTAATCTAAATTCCAAATAAATAATAATAATGTCCATATATCAATGTAATTATACATATGCATTTATATTTTTCTAAGTGTGTACCATATGTATTACTATAACATTTTATATAGGTCCTGCAAAAATATTTATATCGTTATCTCTCTAGTGATGTATAGATATACTATTCTGTATGCTTATGATAAGTGAATTAGGGATGAAAGCTATGAAACATTTAAAAATGATATAGTCAAATTCAATTGTGAAACTATTTTGGAAATAAATTAACTTAATAATTGACTAGTTTTTTGCTTCCATTGCATATACATATATAAACTGAATCACTAAGACAGATCTTCTGTACATAACCTATATATTTGCTGAACTAAAAACAAATCATGGTTAAATGAAATAAGCCAGTCACAGAAAGACAAATACTATTAATTCCACATATGTAAGAGATTTAGAATTGTCAAAATCATGGAGAAAGAAAGTGGAATGGTGGGTACCAGGGCCTAGGGGAGGAGAGAATGAGGACTTATTGATTCATGGGTACAGAGTTTCCGCTTTACACCATGAAGAGTTATGGAGATGTGGTGAACACCACCAAGCTGTATACTTAAAAATGGGTAAGATGACAAATTTTTTTACATTTATTTTTCCACAATTAAAAATGGAAAAATAGTTTTAAAACTCCACAAACTAGAAAATCTTAAGTGTCAAAATAGCCATTTCAGATTTGAATCCAGAACAGCCTTCTATACATAAAAATTAACTTCGTAATTCTTAATGTACAACTTAATGCCATGTTGTATAGGCTTAGTATTAGTGATAAATTGACAGCTAAGTGATATATTTTAAACTGTAACAATTTTTTCTTTCAGTTCTTTATCCTCTTTCTACTCCCCACTACCCTCCCTTGTCTCCTCATCCTCTCCTTCTTGCTCATCCTTTGTCCTCATTTGTCTATTCTTATTCCAAAAGTAAATATTAAAATTATGTCAATATGATAAGGAAAACTAATCATCTTAACAGTGGTCAAATCAGATACAATTAAAATTTTAAATTTTTCTTAAACTTGTCTGAGAAATGGTGAATAAATACGACTTTACTTATCTCAGCATTATATATTCAATATTAAAGGGCATTAAAAGAGTTTAAAATGAAATTAATTTTATTTCAAGCTAAAGTAAAGCATGATTATTCTGATGATTTCTTATCATGAATGGTTTCAAATAAACTAATCAATAAGCATTCAATTAACACATTTTTTTTCCTGGCCAGAAATACTTTAAATTCTTTTCTATCCCCAAACAACAATATTGCATGATCAATTTTCAGATTTTAATCAAAAGTAAAAATATAAAAGTCAATATATCCCTAATTGTCAAAGCTGGATTTTATATCATAGTGAGTCAGATAAGAGTTTGAGCTGATGCCAACTTGTTAATTGGGAGACCAAGAGCATAGAAAGCTCAGAGAGTGCATTTTAATACATTGCTTATTCAGTATATTGAGTAATAAATTAGTAGGTGGAAAGAATGAATACATTTCTCTGGTAGTTTATCAAGCAGTAGTAATTTCAGCCTTACATGTAATATGCCTCTAGGTTCAATCCACATATGATATATCACAGGTGGAATTAAAGTCTATTCAGTTTATGAAAATATGAAAGTGTTACCCTCAAAAATAAAAGCAAATCTGTATTCAGCTGAACTATCCAGAAAATGGATGCAAGACTTTCCATTTCTGCATTATGTAGAATATTGTGTCTCTTCCATATCACAAGATATTTGCAAACATGGTAGTGCTGTCTAATTTCCAGCTGTATTCAAGAATATAAAAACATGTTTTCAGACTACCAAATTAGAATTAGAAATAAAATGCACATATATGGACCAGAAATTAATTATATAAGAAATAGTAATTATATATTTAAATCTTTGAATCTGATTTTCTTTAATTATTTCCACATTAGCTATTTTGTGTTACATTTTGGGTTTCATGAATTAGGTAATTTATTTTATTTTTTGAGAGAAAGTTTCTGGTTGTCTCTGCTTTTAATACAGTTGACAATTTAAACCTCAATGAAAATATGTAAACATTATTAATACATTTATTGACCTGAATCCTTGGGTGTGCAAATTTATTCTGCAAAGTAAATTACCCCTCTACTTTATAGAATTATATGGGTAGAGAGTAAAGTAAGATCTCCATGAAATGTCTTATCTGTGGTGCTGGTTTCTGCTATAAGAGGTTTCATTTTGTGAAAAGGAGAGACTGAGACCATCGTCCTTTACACAGTGGCTAACACCCTAGTAATGAACATGATCGTCAAGACATCATTTTAGAGGTTGATTTTACTCTTCTGTAAAGAAAATGGTAACCTGTTTGGATAATGTTATTATGACTAAATTAAAAAAAACTTGCACAGGTCTTCTCTTACAGTATATGTTTCTTATGTTTTACTTATTAATATCCTCCCCAGTGAGAAAAATGCTACTTGCACAGAGTTGGGATGTTATGTTAAATGATTGTAAATATTACAAATAATGTTTGCTTGTTGAATTAAACACAAAGCACAGCATTAAAAAATAAATGTATTAACATTTTCTTTATTATTTCTCCATACTCATATAAATAAAATAATTAGTTTATTTGAAGCAAAAGTCAGAATTATCAATATAGCCTTTAAGATATCACCCTCTCCTAATGAACTCATTAATAAATTATTCTTAACATTCTTTTAAAATGGTGAAAAGTGCATAATATTAGTTTCTAAAAATATAATTCATTTATCTTAACACTATTTGTTTTATCCAAAGCAGTAATATAGTGATACATGGAAATAAATTTTCTTTATTTTTAAAATTAGTATCTAATATATATGTAAGAATATCAATTGCATCACACTTTTAAGACCATTGAAAATATATAAATTTGGGTACATAAAATAATACGATAAAATAAAAAAAACCTTTTGATAACTATCACTGACCTAATTTATTATCCTGTTAACAATGATATAAAATAGGAGTGTCCAATCTTTTGGCCTCTCTGGTCACAGTTGAAGAAGAATTGTCTTGGATTACGTACAAAATACATTAACACTAATGATAGCTGATGAGCTAAAAAACAAAAAAGCCTGCAAAAAAAATTTCATAATGTTTTTAGAAAGTTTACAAATTTGTGTTGGATGACATTCAAAGCCGTCCTGGGCGACCTTGGGTTACAGGTTGTATAAGCGTGGTGTAAAAGAAAGAAATTTTACTAATTTAAAATACTTGCCCTTTGGATCTGACCTAGTGCCTAGACCTCTCTAGCACTATGTGTATTTTCAGTCACTTTGAGAAAAATTTATTCACCCCAGAACTATTGTTCACATTCTCCCATGTAATAGCTGTCACCTATTCTATGTTTGACTAAAAAGTGTTGGTAGACAAGCCCTCCCCAATGTGTCTCCAATTTGCTTAGACACTAATTTAGAAAGTTCCTTTTTTTCTTTGAAAAAAAAATATGTATCAAAATAAATACATTATTTGCTGAGCTATTTGAGAACTAAAAAGTCACTCTTGTAAAAGCCCTGGATGAATTATAAAGTCCAGACAAGTGGGATTAATATTTCAGCCAAAGTTAGAAATCAGAGTTGGGTTTTTATTTTTAATGGCATGTAGCACAGAAACACCCACAACTTCTCTGAAAAATACACATTCCTTATAGGGCTCTTGAGGAAGATACAGGCAAGAAAGAGAAAGCTAATAAGGAACAAATTACTGCTTTATTATCTCTGAGAAATCATTATTTATGCTGGAAGAATTGTGGGACTTTATAAAGCTGAGTTTAGCCTAAGCCTTAAGCCAGAAGCTTAAGGGGGGTCTTAACCACAAAAGTCAGAGTCCACATCTAAAGTCAGCAGTAAGGACATCTTTTAAAATTTATTTCTCCTGCCCAGCTTTACTTTCCCCCTTTATTAGTGCTTCAGGTTAGTTGTACTAATGTTCCTAAATTTCCACTACTCCATCTACTTATGCCCTTTGCATTATAGGTTTGCCCTTTGGAGCTGACCTGGTGACCCCACTAAGAGGGGACCCTATTAAGAGGCAAAGTATATTTCTTCATCCTTGAATCTGGGATGGCCTGGCCTGGCCAGTAGAATGCAGTAGATAGGACAAGCAATTTCTGAACCTAGACCTAAGAGGCTTCTGTTTTTTCCACTCTCTGCTTGAAGCCCTTTCTCTGCCCTGAGAACAAGTCTACATTCTTCTGTTGGAGAGTGACATAGACTGTGGAGCACAGCCAAGTCATAATAGCCAAGGTCATCTTACATAATCCAGGTCCACTCAACAAAAGATAACTGCAGACGTGAAAACAAGCACAGGTAAGATAGGCTGAATCCAGCTAGAATCCAGCTATCAGTAGTATCACTCAGATAACTATAGACTTAATACAAATAATAAATGCTCATTGTTTTAAACCAACAAGTTTTAGAATATTTCATTATATAGAAATAGCTAAGCAATACAATTCAATGTGTGACTCCTCATTCCTTTATACTTTTGTCTCATGTGATATGGCTAAAGTTTTTCTCCATAATCTTTAGTGAAATGATGAAATAAAATCTGGGCATGGTCAATTAGAACAGTGCCAACTCCAATCTGTTTGTTTCAGAAATTGACCAAAACTTGGTCAACATTTTACCAGAGACTTGTCATCAGAGTTTTTATTTTATTTTTTTGAGACTGAGTCCCTGTCTCTCAGGCTGGAGTGCAGTGGCATGATCTCAGCTCACTGCAACCTCTGCCTCCCAGGTTCAAACTATTTTTGTACTTCAGCCTTCCAAGCACCATAGTTTTTAGAAAAGTATTTATCTCTTTTATGAGCTGATAAACCAAACTGAGACACCATAAGAACCTTCAGAATATTCATTGGGAGTTTGGTCTTTCTAGATATGAAACCAGTATTTTTGGTTATATGTCAATCAATTATTTTTTCAAAAAAAATTAACTGAAGCAAGTACGATTTGGGTTTCCATTAAAACCGAATATTTCTAAGTAATACAGGGTTTTATAACTATCTAGCCACAGGGAGAAGAAATTTCAAAAGACTATATGAGACATATTGTGGTCAGCAAGTTGCTCAGTATCACGTAAAAGAGAACATCAAAGAGAGAGCAAAGAACATAAACACATGTCTTTTAATACATAGCACCTCATTTCCAAATAAACATGCCCCAATGCATTGTTTTGTATATGTATTATTATATAGTGAATCCATTTTCCTTTGCTGTAGGAGGTGGGATTATTAGTAAGAGAGTAAAAAGAAATTCTATTATAACAAAATTCAGGCCAGGCATGGTGGCTCAGGCCTGTAATCCCAGCACTTTGGGAGACTAAGGTAGGTGGATCACTTGAGGCCAGGAGTTTGAGACCAGCCTGGTCAACATGGTAAAACCCTGTCTTTAGTAAAAAATACAAAAAAATTAACTGGGTATGGTGACACATGCCTGTAATCCCAGCTATTCAAGAGTCTGAGGCACAAGAAACCCTTGAACCTGGGAGGCAGGGGCTGCAGTGAGCCAAGATTGCACCACTGCACTTCAGCCTGGGTGACAGAGTGAGGTGAGACTCTGTGTCACAAAATAAAATAAAATAAAATAAAAATTTTTAAGACTGCATGTATTACTTCCTACTACATGCCTCAAGACCTCCCACACCTATTACTAGGCACTGAAGTTGAAACCATTAAATTACATAAATCTTTCATTGGCAAACACTGTAACTGCTACAAATAGAGCAATTCTCTCTTCAAAGCTGAAATCAAAGTATATCTCAGAATTTCATTTTCAGCTATGGTACATGCTGGAATGGAATGAGAAGAAACATCAGACTGATAACTTTCTACATTGCTTGTGATTATAAATATACTATTCTATTTCCCATGTGCCTTTGTTTGAATGTGTATGCATTCAGCAATAGCATCTTACATTTAAAACTGCTAGATGAATCAAGCAACCTTGTTGATTGTCCCATATCAGAGTCAACAATAAGTGACTCTTGACTCTATTTTAATATTATTTGACCAAACTTGCCTATGTAAAGTAGCTTTAAACATATGATGCTCAACTTGTGAACTCACAAGTAAAATATACTGTGCTTTATTTGAATTTTTGGCAAAAATCTTGCATTAAAAGAAGTTGGGAAATAGGTAACAGAGAAATGTTAACTTTCAAAGTGTTTTTGGTTATAACAGCTATTACAAATACAAACTCATGACTGTGACAGATGAAAAGTTTAGCATGAATAATGGTATTAGAAAAGCGTGTTTTGACCATGATATATCCTGTATATTGAAAGGAAACACATAAACTATTAAACATAGTCATGGAGAAATAGGACACAAAATTGACTCACCACTAGCAGTGTTTGCTTTAGTGTAAATCTGGAATCCTTGCAAATCAGTCAATATACACAAATGCTAGAAAAGTAAGCTATTTGTCCAGAAATATTTGTTATGAACAAAGAGCAAAATACTGCATGCTCTGGAATTCATCCATGCTGAACATATTCTTTAAGTAAATAAATTGTGTTGAGGATAGTTGGCCTCTAAGCTTGTGTTGCAAATTTAGGAGTCAGAATCTGTATTTAGTACACATTGCCTCTGCATGTCATGTACACAGAAAAAGTAGAAATCAAGAGTAGGGTAGAATTAATCAATGACTGTAATGAAATAAATTCAATTTGGTCAACACTAACTGAAATATTCTTAAATAGGCATTAATTTTACTTTCTCTTCCTCCCTTTAATACCCACAATATTTAGCACCCATAATTCTTAGGAAAAATTGTAAGGAATAAAATACATGAAAATGGGTTAAATGAAGGTGGATTAATTTTATACTTGTTAGTTTGTCGCTTGATCTTTGCCATTGTTTTTTCCTTAATTTTTAATTTAGTTTTTAATGTTGACTTAATATTATTAAGAAGATAAGAAACTTCTTTTTTTAAGCAATGACTTATAGATTTAATTTGATAATGTTTTATTTCTCTTTAATTTATATTTCATGTTACCCCCTGTTTCATAATGAATGATAATGACTGTCAATTTATATTAATGACATTAAATTTTTTTTCTTTTTTAACTTTTATTTTAGGTTTAGGGGTACACGTGTAGGTTTGTTACATAGGTAAACTGGTGCCACAGAGATTCATTGTACAGACTATCACCCAATTATTGATTGTAATACCCATTAGTTATTTTTCCTGACCCTCTCCCTCCTCCCCTTCTCCACCTTCTAAAAGGCCCCAGTGCCTGTTGTTTCCCTTTATATGTCCATGAGTTCTCATCATTTAGCTCCCACTTACAAGTGAGAAGATGTGGTATTTGGTTTTCTGTTCTTGCCTTAGTTTTCTAAGAATGATGATCTCCATCTCTATCCGTGTTCCTGCTAAGGACATGATCTTGTTCTTTTTTATGACAACATAGTATTATTCTCTGGCATATATGTACCATGTATTCTTTATCCAATCTACAATTGATGGACATTTAGGTTGACTCCACATCTTCCCTATTGTGAATAGCACTACAATGAACATACACGTGTATGTGCTCTTATGATAGAACAATTTATATTTCTATTTGTGTTTCTTTGGGTATATCCCAGTAATGTGATTGCAAGTTCAAATGGCAGTTCTGTTTTTAAGTCTGTAAGGAATCACCACATTGTTTTCCACAATGGTTGAACTAATTTATGCTCCCACCAACAGTGTGTAAATGTTAACTTTTCTCCACAACCTCACAAGCACTTGTTATTTTTTGAATTTTTAATAATGACCATCCTGATTGGTTTGAGATAGTATCTCATTGTGGTTTTGATTTGCATTTATCTAATGATCAATGATCAGTGTTGTTGAGCTTTTCTTCATATGGTTGTTGGCTGCATGTGTGTCTTCTTCTTTTTTTTTTTTTTTTTGAGAACAAGTATCACCCTGTTACCCAGGCTGGAGTGCAATAGCACAATCTTGGCTCACTGCAACCTCCACCTCCAGAGTTCAAACAGTTCTCCTGCCTCAGCCTCTGGAGTAGCTGGAATTACAGGCTCTCCTCACCATGCTTCGCAAATTTTTGTATTTTTAGTAGATACAGCATTTCACCATGTTGACCAGGCTGGTCTCAAACTCCTAACTTCATGATCCACCTGTCTTGGCCTCTCCAAGTGTTGAGATTACAGGCATGAGCCACCCTGCCTGTCCATATGTCTTCTTTTGAAAAATGTCTGTTCATGTCCTTGGCCCACTTTCTAATGTGGTTGTATGTTTTTTTTTATTGTATATCTGTTTAAGTTCATAATGCATGCTAGATATCAGATCTTCATCAGATGCATAGCTTCCAAAAATTTTCTTCCATCTTGTAGGTTTTCTGTTGATTGTTTCTTTTGCTGTGCAGAAGCTCTGTAATTGAATTAGATCCCATTTGTCAATTTTTGCTTTTGAAGCAATTGCTTTGGCATCTTCATCCTTTACCTATTTTTACGTCTAGAATGGTATTGCCTAGGTTCTCTTCCAGTGTTTTTATAGTTTTGGGTTTTACATTTAAGTCTTTAATCCATCCTATGTTGATTTTTGTATACGACGTAAGAACAGGGTTGAGTTTTAATCTTCTGCATATAGCTAGCCAGTTATCCGAGCACCATTTATTGAACAGGGAGTCCTTTCTCCATTGCTTGTTTGTGTTAGCTTTGTTGAATATGAGATGTTTGTAAGTGGGCAGCCTTCTTCTGGGATCTCTATTTTGCTCCATAGGTCTACATCTCTGTGTTTGTTTTTGTGCAAATACCATCAGGTTTTTGTTACTATAGCCCTGTAATTGGCTAGCATGATGCCTACAGCTTTGTTCTTTGTGTTTAGGGTTGCCTTAGCTATTCATACTCTTTTTTGGTTTCATATGAATTTATTATTTTTTTAAAATTTCTGTGAGGAATCTCATTGATAGTTTGATAAGAATAACATTGAATCTATACATTTCTTTGGGTAGTCTCTCTATTTTAATGATATTGACTCTTCCTATCCATAAGCATATTATTCCATTTGTTTCTGTCATTTCTGATTTCTTTGAGCAGTGTTTTATAGGTCTTACAGTAGAAATCTTTTGCCTTATTGGTTAGCTGTATTCTTAGGTATTTTATTATTTTTTATGTGTGGCAATTGTAAATTGAATTGCATTTCTGACTGTTGAGCTGACTGTTGGTGTATAGGAATGCCAGTAATTTTTTACATTGATTTTATATCCTGAGACATTGCTGAGTTGTCTATCAGCTCTAGGAGCTTTTGAGATGAGACTATGGGGTTTACTAAATATAGGATAATGTTCTCTGCAAACAGAGATAGTTTGACTTCTTCTCTTCCCATTTGGATGCTCTTTATCTATTTATCTTGCCTGATTGCTGTGGCCAGGACTTCCAATACTATGTTGAATAGCATCCTGTCTTGTACCAGTTTTCAAGGGGGAATGTTTGGATGTGTTGTCCATTCAGTATGTTGGCTATGGGTTTGTCATAGATGGCTCTTATTATTTGAGATATATTCCTTCAACACATAGTTAATTGAAAGTTTTTAACCTGAAGGGGTGTTGAATTTTATTGAAAATCATTTTCTGCATCTACTGAGATCATCATAATATGGTTTTAACTTTAATCCTGTTTGTGATGAATCACGTTTATTGATTTGCATGTAATGAACAAACCTTGCATTCTGGAGATAAAGCATACATGATAGTGGTGAGTAAACTTTCTGATGTGCTGTTGGTTTTGTTTTGCCAGTGTTTTGTTGTGGATTTTTGCATCAATGTTCATCAAAGATATTGGCCTGAAGTCTCCTTTTTTTGTTGTGTCTCTGTCAGGTTTTGGTATCAGGATGGTAATAGCCTTGTAGAACCAGTTACTCCTGAACTGTTTCAGTAGAAATGATACTAGCCCTTCTTTGTACATCTGGTAGAATTCAGCTGTGTATCTCTCTGGTCCTGGGCCTTTTGTTGTTATTGTTGTTAGTAGGCTGTTTATTACTGATTCAATTTTGGTGCTTATTATTGGTCAGTTCAGGGATTCACTTTCTTCCTAGTTCAGTCTTGGAAAAGTGTATGTTTTTGCAAATTTATCCATTTTTTTCCTAGATTGTCTAGTTTGTGTGCACAGTGGTATTCATAATGTTATCTGATGGTTATGTATATTTCTGTGGGATCAGTGGTTATATTCCCTTTGTTGTTTCTAATTGTGTTTATTTGAATCATCTCTCTTTTCTTCCTTATTAGTCTAGCTATCAGTCTATTTATTTTACTAATCAAAAAAATTCCTGGATTTGTCAATCTTTTGAATGGTCTTTTGTCTTAATTTTTTTCAGTTTGGCTCTACTTTTGGCTATTTCTTATCTCTTGCTAGCTTTGGTTTGGTTTCCACTCGGTTTTCTACATCTTTTAGTTATGATGTTAGGTTGTTGATTTGAAATCTTTCTCACTTTTTGATGTAGGAATTTCGTGCTATACAGATCTCTCTTATCACTGCCTTCCCTATGTCCTAAAGATTCTAGTATGTTGTATATCTGTTCTCATTGTTTTAAATAACTTATTGATTTCTCCTTTAATTTCATTATTTACCCAAAAGCTATTCAGGTGCAGGTTATTCAATTTCTTTGTAATTGTATAGTTTTGAGTATTTTCATAGTTTTGATTGCTAATTTTATTGTGCTGTGGCCCCAAAGAGTGATTGTTATGATTTCAGTCCTTTTGCATTTGCTGAGGAGTGTTTGTGTCTGATTATGTGGGTGATTTCAGAATATATGCCATGTGGTGATGCGAAGAATGTATATGCATTTGTTTGTTGGTAGAGATTTCTGTAAATGTCTATCAGGTCTATTTGTCCCAATGCTGACTTTAACTACTTCATATCCTTGTTAATCTTCCTCCTCAATGAGCTGTCTAATACTGTCAGTGCAGAGTTGAAGTCTCCTAACAGTATTTTTGGGAGTCTAAGTCTTTTTGAAGTTCTGTAAGAACTTGATTCATGAATCTGAGTGGTCCTGTGTTAGATGCATATATATTCAGAATAATTAGGTCTTCTTGTTGAATTGAACCCTTCCTTTAACATGATGTAGCATCCTTTTTCTTTTTCAATTTTTGTTGATTTAAAGTTTTTCTGTCCAAAATTAGGGTTGCAATCCCTGCTTTTTTCTGTTTGCTGTTTGCTTGATAGATTTTTCTCAATGCTACTATTTTGAGACTAGGGATGTCATTGCATGTGAGATGTGTCTCTTAAAGACAGCATACCAGTGGGTCTTGGTTCTTTATTCAGCCTGTCACTCTGTGCCTTTTAATTGGGAGCATTTAGCCCATTTAAATTCAAGGCAAGTATCGGTATGAGTGGATTTGATCCTGTCATCATGTTGTTAACTGGTTATTATGCAGACTTGTTTTGTGTGGTTGCTTTATAGTGTCACTGGTCTGTGTACTTATGTGTGTTTCTTTGATGGCTGGTAATGGCCCTTCCTTTTCATTCAGTGCTTCCTTCAGGAGCTCATGTGAGGCACTTCTGCTGGTAATGAATTCCCTCAAATTTGCTTGTCTGAAAAGCATCTTATTTCTCCTTCACTTATGAAGATTAGTTTGGCTGGATATGAAATTCTGTGTTAGAATTTATTTTCTTTGACCTGTTTTCATTTAGAAAAAGAAAGTACAACTCACTGCCAGCCCTCATTTAATTTTGCATGAACATCCTCTCTGAGGCTAAAGCAAATTTGATTTTCAATTTGAAAATAAAAAAATAAAGTATAAAAACTATTCTTGGAGTTATTTCTAAACATAACTAACATCAAAATTGTATGAATCATCAGCATTATCTATTTTGGAAAAATCAGATTCATCAAATGAATCTTTGGCCAACAACTATTTGAGAATGATGCATAGGAATGCTACATTTTCTAGGAGTTGACATTTTCAATGACAATTACTATAGTAAATGAAAATACCACTACTAAAAACACATTGCTATAATAGAACAATGTCTTTTGTTTCCAAAGTTGTTATACTATAGTGATGCCAAAATAATAAAAGCAAGATATTTCATGACAAATTTATGTGAGAGTAAATGCTGCAGCCACAAGCATTGCCAGTAACTATTCTCAAAGCAAACAAGACAAGGGTTAAGGAATAGCAGAGTTGGGTAATTTATAAAGAAGAGCTTTATTTGGCTTATGATTTTACAAGCTGTACAAGAAACATGGCACCAGCATCTGCTCTGATAAGGACCTCGGGCCTCTATCACTCTTGGCAAAGGCAAAGGGAAGCTGGTGTAGGCAGATATCATGTGGTGACACAGGAAGCAAGAGAGGGGAAGAGAGGCACCAGGCTCTTCTAAACAGTCAGCTATGAAGAAAACTTCTGCCAACTAATAGAGAATGTATTACCATAAGGACAGCACCAAGCCATTCAAGAGGGATCCACTCTCATCACCCAAACAGTTCCCATTAGGCTCCACCTGCAACATTGCGGATCAAATTTCAACATGAAATTTGGAGGGGTCAGATATGGAAACCATATATTCCTATCCTATGACCCAACAGTTCCATTCTTAGGTATACACTCAAGAGAAATTTGTATATGTCAACCCAAAAACATGAACAAGAACATTCACAATACCTGTTCTTAATTGCTTTATTAGTCTGTTTTCACACTGCTATAAATACCTGAGACTGGGCCGGGTATGGTGGCTCACACCTCTAATCCCAGCACTTTAGGAGGCCGAGGTGGGCGGATCACCTGAGGTCGGGAGTTCAAGACCACCCAGACCAACATGGAGAAACCCCATCTCTACTGAAAATACAAAATTAGCCAGCCATGGTGACGTGTGCCTGTAATCCCAGCTACTCGGGAGGCTGAGGCCGGAGAATTTCTTCAACCCGGCAGGTGGAGGTTGTGGTGAGCCAAGATCATGCCATTGCTCTCTAGCCTGGGAAACAAGAGCAACACTCCATCTCAAAAAAAAAAAAAAAAACCTGAAACTGGATAATTTATAAAGAAAAGAGGTTTCATTGACTCACTCTTTCACATGGCTGAGAGGCCTCAGGAAACTTACAATCATGGTGTAAGGTGAAAAGGAAGCAAAGACCTTCTTAACATGGTGGCAGGAGAGAGAAGTGCAAGCAGGGGAAATGCCAGACGCTTATAAAACCATCAGAGCTCACGACAACTCACTATCACGAGAACAGCATAGAGAAAACCAATGATCAATCACCTGCCTCCCTCGACACATGGGGATTACAATTCAAGATGAGATTTGAGAGGGGACACAGAGCCAAACCATATCAATTGCTGACACTAAAAACAACCCAAATATTCATCAACAGAAGAATGAAATTTTCTTTTAGAAGAATGGGTTTATGGCTGGGCACAGTGACTCATGCCTGTAATCCCAGCACTTTGGGAGGCTGAGACGAGTGGATCACCCGAGGTCAGGAGTTCAAGACCAACCTGGCCAACATGGCGATGAAACCCCATCTCTACTAAAACTTAGCAAAAGTTAGCTGGGCATGGCAGCACACACCTGTAGTCCCAGCTACTAGGGAGGCTGAGGCAGGAGAATCACTTGAACCTGGGAGGTGGAGGTTGCAGTGAGCCAAGACTGTGCTGTTGAATTCCAGCCTGAGTGACAGAGTGAGTCTGTGTCAAAAAAAAAAGGATGAGTTTCTTAAAATACATGGTCATGGGGGGAAAAATATATATATATATTAAATATTTATAGTTTATATATATAAATATATATTAAATATTTATAGTTTATATATATAAATATATTATTTATAGTTTTTATATATAAATATATATATTAAATATAGTTTATATATATAAATATATATTAAATATTTATAGTTTATATATATAAATAAATATTTATAGTTTATATAAATATATATTAAATATTTATAGTTTATATATATATATATAAAATATATATAGGTTATATATATGTTAAATATATATAGTTTATAAATATATATGAAAAATATATATAGTTTATATATATATAAACTATATGTATATACACATATATATACATTGTTTTATATATAGATATAAAACGACTTAGAGAAACCTGGATGAATCTCATAGTATTGACCAAAAGAAACTTGACTCCAGTGAGCAAATAACTGTATAATTTAATTTATATGAAGTTCATGAACTGGCAAAATTAATCTGTGGTGACATCAGCAAGAATAGTGGTTGCCTGTTCTAGAGGGGGATATTACTTGAGGCACAAGAGGCTTTTGAGATGCTGGAAACATTCTGTGTCAATCTGAGTGGTGGTTGCATGTGTATATAAACACTTATAAAAATTTCTTCAGTTAAAATTTATTACATGTGCCGGGTGCAGTGGCTCACACCTGTAATCCCAGCGCTTTGGGAGGCCGAGGCAGGTGGATTACAAGGTCATGACTTCGAGATCAGCCTGACCAACATGGTGAAACCCCATCTCTACTAAAAATACAAAAATTGAGGCCGGCCACAGTGGCTTACACCTGTAATCTCGCACTTTGAGAGGCCGAGGTGGGGTTCGAGATCAGTCTGACCAACATGGTGAAACCCCGTCTCTACTAAAAATATAAAAAGTTGGCTGGGCATGCTAACTCATGCCTGTAATCCAAGCATTTTGGAGGCCAAGGCGGGCGAATCACCTGAGGTTGGGAGTTCTAAGACCAGCCTGACCAACATGGTGAAACCCCGTCTTTTAAAAAAAAAAAAATTATAAAAAAAAATACAAAAAATTAGCCAGGCATGGTGGCACATGCTTGTAATCCTAGCTACTCAGGAGGCTGAGGCAGGAGAATTGCTGGAACCCGGGAGGTGGAGGTTGCAGTGAGCCAAGATCACCCCTCTGCACTCCAGCCTAGGGGACAGGGTGAGACTGTTTCAGAAAAAATGTATATATAGGTCGGGTGCAGTTGCTCATGCCTATAATCCCATCACTTTGGGAAGCCAAGGCAGGAGGATCACTTGAGACCAGGAGTTTGAGACCAGCCTGGGCAAAATGGTGAAACCACATCTCTACTAAAAATACAAAAATTAATCGGGTGTGGTGGCACACAGCCTGTAGTGCCAGCTACTCAGGGGGCTAAGGTAGGAGAATCATTTGAACCTGGGAGGCAGAGGTTACAGTGAGCCAAGATCACACCACTGCACTCCAGCATGAGGGACAGAGAGATTCCTTCTCAAAAAAAAATTTTTTTTAAAGTATATATGTACATATATATACACTAAAAAAAAAAAAAATGAAGGCCATTCTCTAAATGTCCAAATCTGAAAAAGGAAGTTACTCAATATCTAAAGATCTTTTTAGACCAATTTCTGGAGCAATGTGAAGGAATTTCAGCTGAGAATTTCTGGCAGGTTTATATTTAACCCTTTATTTACCTGGCACTTAAAAATGTACATGATCAGCCAGCCTTGGTGGCTCATGCCTGTAATTGCAGCACTTTTGGAGGGCAAGGCAGGCGGGTCACTTGAGGTCAGAAGTTTGAGACCAGCCTGGCAAACATGGTGAAACCCCATCATTACTAAAAATACAAAAATTAGCTGGGTGTGATGGCAGACACCTGTAATCTCAGTTACTCCAGAGGCAGGGAGAATCGCTTGAACCCAGAGGTGGAGGTTGCAGTGAGCCAAGATCATGCCACTGCACTGCAGCCTGGGTAACAGAGTGAGAGACTCCATCTCAAAAAGAAAAAAAAAGTACACAATCTTATTTGATGCCCATAGCAACCTTCAATAAACATTTGTGAGCAAATACTGTGGCAGGTCATTTGTGCTTAGAACTCGAAGGCACTCTTTATTGTTTTTCCCCATCTTGGCTTTGAGACTATAGACGTTATCAATTAGGGCGCCTTGGTTGCAAGTGCCAAAAGCCAGCTTGGCTGCCACAAGAATAAAAAGGGAATTACTTCATGTACGTGTACTGGAGAACAGCCCAAGGCTGGTGTAATGGTGGCTCTAGCTGGTGGGTCTTAACAGCCAGAGCCAGGTGCTCTGCGTTGCCAAGAATTCATCTCCACTTCATTTGTCAGCTTCACTTTTACTGCTAGTGCTGGCACTAGCTTCATTTTTTTTTTTTTTTTTTTTTGAGACAGAGTCTCCCTCGATCACCCAGGCTAGAGTGAGTGCAGTGGTGCAATCTTGGCTCACTGCAACCTCCACCTGCCAGGTTCAAGCAATTCTCCTGCCTCAGCCTCCCGAGTAGCTGGAATTACAAGCGCCTGCCACCACACTCAGGTAATTTTTTGTATTTTTAGTAGTGACGGGGTTTAACCATGTTGGCCAGGTTGATCTCGAACTCCTGACCTCAAGTGAGCCACCTGCCTCAGCCTCCCAAAGTGGTGGGATTACAGGTATGAGCCACAGCACCTGGCTGGTGCTGGCTTCATTACTGAGAAGGCTGTCCTATCAACAGTGAGAAGGTACTCACCAGCAGCTGCAGGAATTTTTTCTAGTAAGTCCACTGCCCCTCAAAAAAAAGAAAATGAAAGAAAGAAAAAGCTTCTCTTTCTTAATTTCAACAAATGTCTCAAGACCTATTCTGAGTTGGCCCAGTTTAGGATATTCCACAGCAGATGCAAAAGCATAATGGAAGGCCTGGAAACAAGTTAGAGCTTAAAAATTGGAGCAGCAAAAGACCTCCCTAGCAGGATAGGCAGGGGCCACACCACAAAGTGCATTGTGTCTTCTTAAGGAATGACTGGATCCTGTAGGCAAAGGCCCCACGGAGAAGGATGAGGCATTGTAGGACAGTCCTGCTACTTAAGCGAGTCAGACCCCAAGGAGGCATCTTGGGTCTTGGCAGAGCTGCCACTGAAGCCATCATTTGGCAAACACAGTTGGGAATCATTGAGGCCACAGAAGAAATGTGAGTAGCTAGGAATTCATCCTTCAGACAGATCCCCAAATAGATCCAGAACCAGCATGCAGCCAAGGGCTGACCCCTTCCTTCCCCTCTCCCCAGGCTGTACTTCCTTAGCTAAGGGACAGTTCTCTGATCAGTTCAGCCAACCTGAGCTACCCCTGGAAAGCTACTCCTCACCCTGTACCCTTATGCCTCTCTGTCAGATCATATCGCTGGCTGAGCTAAATGATCTTCATGTCAACCTAAAATCAGAGGGCTATGGAAAGCCATCCCTCTAGAGACATCTGGAAAGTGATTAATTAACAAGAACCTGGAGACACCAGCACTGTCTGATCAAAGGATACAATGGAGGAAAAGATTTCATTTTCAATAATAACAAAAACCCTAAAACGTCTAGAAATAAACTTGCCTAGAATTGCATGTTTTATATGAAGATATATGGCAAAACTTTGCTAAGAAACGTACAATAAGACATCAGATTTCTGAATGGGAAAACTGAATAGGGCAAATATGCTTAAATTCAGACATTTATATACATTTTAAATATAATTCCAAGGACATTTTGAATGAAAATGACCAAAAAGTTATGGCTAAATTATTAGCTTAGAATTTGTTGAGTTTTTACTATGTGCTAGGTTCTGAGCTGAGAGCTTAACATACTTTACCTCAATCCTCACAGCAACCTCATGAGGTCATTTTATTTATTTACTTATTTATTGTGGAGACAGGGTCTCACTCTGTCACCCAGGCTAGAGTTCAGTGGTATTATCACAGCTCACTACAGCCTTGACTTCCCAGGCTCAAGCGATTGTCCCACCTCTGCCTCCCAAGTATCTGGGACTATACACAGGTGCCACCAGTCCAGGCTACTTTTTAATTTTTTGAAGAGATGAGCTTCAGTATGTTTCCCAGGCTGATCTCAAACTCCTGGGCTCAAGCAATCCTCCCACCTCAAACTCCCAAAGTGCTGAAATTACAGGTGTGAGGTACCACGCCTGGCTGAGGTCATTATTTATGAAAGACAGGTTGGGGCAGTGGTTAAGAGCAGATCACGTGACTTTGGGCAAGTTACCTACTACTGTGAGAAGTGGCTTACTCATCTGTAAAATGGGAATAATAGCAGCTATTCCATAGGTTTATGGTCAGTATTAAATGAGCTAACATGAATAATACACTGAGAACAGTGCTTGGCAAGTGGAAGCACTGATATGAACTACTGTTATCCTCATTTACAGAAGAAGAAACTAAAGCTTAGAGAGGATAACATAATTTGCCCTAGTTCACACAGCTGATAACTGGCTGCCCTGGCCTGAAGGATGGGAGTTGGGAGTCTTGCCTACAAGATCTTAAACATTATAAAATCATAATAGTTAAAACTGAAAGCACATCTTTTAAAAGATATTTTTATATGCCTTGCAAGATAATGTTCTGACATATTAGCCAATGCCTCCTCCAGCCTGATATTCCCTGTACGTCTCCCCCTTCCCTGCCTCAAATAGCCAGACCACTCTATGCTCATTACTGCAGGGAAGGTGTGTGAAAACAGAAAGAAGAGGGAAGGAGCCTCTTTCCTTAGGGGAATAGAAAAGACTTCTAGCCTAGACCTAAACCAAAGTAGGGGAGAAAATGGTCATGAGAAAGATCAAGGCTGTCCCCTACCCCTCATATCCAAGAAGAATTTCCCAGGGCAAGGACAAGGGCCAGATGGAAGTTGAGAAACATTGATTTTGCTAGGTCCTGGAGGTTGAGATCCCAATCCCTGCTCCCTGGGCTGAGCCCCAAGCAGCCTCCCTCATGATCTGTGGATCTGAGGACAGAAGAGGGCCTGTGTCTTGCTTCCCAGAGGAAAACAGAATGGCTGCTGGGTATATCTAGGCCAAGAGGACCCTAGGTAAGCTCCCTGAGGCTGCATGAAGAGGTGGATAGAGACTTTAACCTCCACAATGACCTCTAGGCACCAACAACCCAGGACCAGGATAGATGACATCAACAGCAGGACCCTTTAGACGTCCCTGAGAGTCTAGAACCCTGCACTCCACCCTACTCCAAATTCAAAATGGAAACTACAAAAGAAACTCAGAACTGAATGGGATTAAGAGTCAACACCTTTTTGAAGAGGCGGGGCTCAAGTATAGATGAAGGAGAATTTTATAAATAAACTAATTTTTGTCACACGCTTGAGTTTAGGGGCTGAAACTGGTATTCTAAAGGATAGATTTTTAAGAAAATAGTGTTGCGGAAATGCACTGTTTAAAAAAATCATTTAGAAGAGAAGCTTGGGCAGTAAACAAAGGCAGCAAGTTAAATCATTTGCTGGGCTCAGCACATATTATTGATCTCTGCTCTGAAATTAAATGTAATTGTTCCTTAAGACTGAGCTTGAATTTGCGTCCCGATCTGCCTTGGACAGTAGCCATCTCCCTATATTGTCTTGGCTTCATAATTAATAGTGTTCCTTTCATTCTTAAAAGGGTCCTAGTTTGAACAGTAAATTATATGGTTACTCTGCTTAAGGTTTCTTTTTTTTTTTTTTTTGAGACAGAGTCTCACTCTGTCACCCAGGCTGTAGTGCAGTGGCACGATCTCGGCTCACTGCAACCTCCCCCTCCTGGGTTCAAGTGATTCTCCTGCCTCAGCCTCCTGAGTAGCTGGGATCACAGGTGTGTGCTACAACGCCCAGCTAATTTTTGTACTTTACATGGAGATGAGGTTTCCCCATGTTGATCAGGCTGGTCTCCAACTCCTGACCTCATGATCCACCTGCCTAGGCCTCCCAAAGTGCTGGGATTACAGGCATGAGCCACCATGCCTAGCCAAGACTTTTAAATGAGAGTAATCCCCTGGGTAGGCTGACTCTGAACTAGGTATCGTGAAACTGAAAGTAAGGCTTTCCAGACAGGTGTGGCTGGAGGCCAGTGGGGCCCAACATGGAGCCTCTGGAGAGCAGAGAACCTCAGCTGGATGGGAAAGGAAGGTAAGGTAAAGGGCAGGTGGCATGTCAAGAGAGGAGTCATGATGAGGTTGAAGGTCAGGTGCTGGGTGGTTAAGAGGACAGTGGTGAGATCAGAGTGGAATGTTTGAATTTAATATTTCAGAGATGGAGCAGCTAAGGATAATGGTGCGGCCCAGGTTTTGACCATGGACACAGGAGGGAGAAATTGAGGCAAATGGAGACCTGATTGTGTTTGGGGACAGGAATTGGGCACTGGGGAGACATACGGATGGGGGTTTGTCTCTACTCTTGTACTCCTTTCAAATTTTGAATCTTGTAACTGTATTACTTTAAAAATCTATAAGTAAAATTAAAATGTAAAGGAATCCAGTCTACCTTGTCCATTGACTATTCTAGGTCAACAGTGGAAGCATTTTATCAAGTTTTTAAAACCCCATTATAAAACAAATGGACTTTAAATATTTGAAAACATGCTCAACCTCATTCACTTAAAGGAAAAGAAAGCAAATCAGAGCCACAATGAAATACTGTTTTTCACCTTTCAGACTGGCAGATATCAAGAGATTTTTCAACAATGAGAGAGAAAGGCAACAGGCCCTCATACATCTACTTGCCAGTGAGATGCAGATGGTCACAGCCTCGATGGGGCCAGTTTGGCAGTATTTATATAACTTTATAATGGACATACCTGGCCTGGCATGGTGGCTCATGTCTATAATCCCAGCACTTTGGGAAGTGGAAGCAGGCAGATCACTTGAGCCCAGGAGTTCAAGACCAGCCTGGCCAACATGGTGAAACCCCATCTCTACTAAAAATACAAAAATTAGCTGGGCGTGGTGGTATGTACCTGTAACTCCAGCTACTCAGGAGGCTGAGGCAGGAGAATCACTTGATCCCAGGAGGTGGAGGTTGCAGAGAGCCAATATTGTGCTACTGCACTCCAGCCTGGGTGGCAGAGCAAGACTCCAACTCAAAAAAAGAATAAATGTAAAAGAGCAGTAAGAGGCAAAAATCAAGTTGCTTTCTGATTTTACCCCATTAAGTCATGTTCATTCAATGGAACAGTGCACAATATTAGCTTTAATTGTTAATTAACACACATCGGTTAAATAACATTGTATTTGACTCTGAATTTTAAGCTTTCTGAAGGCAAGGACCATGTGCTGTTTAACCCCACATTGTTCCCACAGCCTGGCAAAGTGCCTTGAATGTACACAGGGGGCACTGAGATGGCTGCTGACTGAATTGCTAAGAGGGACTGCCCCACATCAAGCAGCCTATGCCATTACTCTGCTCACACTGGGCCCAATAGTGCAAGGAATCCTAAGTCCTGGGTAGCTTGAATTGACTCTTCCTAAAAAAAGAGTCTGTGATCTAGGAAGTCTAATATAAAATGATGTTGCAAATTGCCCTGACTTAGGGTAAGAGGGACAGAAATGAAGTAGGCATGGATGGTAATTCTGTTTCTCCATCAGGGCTGCTCTCACTCTGGAGTAAGGAGAGGAAGGGTAAGACACAAAAGGGGGACTCAGCCGGACCCAGCTTATGTCCTATGATACCAGAAGGGAGTATCGCAATGACCTATTAAACCTCAAACCAAGCTGAATCCATTTTTGAGTAAGAGACTCTTACAGGGCTCCTGTCCTCAAAACTATACAAAATTGTCTAAATTATATACTTCCGAGATAATAAATTAGCAGAAGCATGAAGCCTACCTCTTAAGATAGGGAAGTAGATCTTAAGTAGCTCAAGAAACAAAGTTTTCTAATAAGGATGAGGGAAAGAAACCCAAGACCAGTTGATTCTGGTTTGGGAAATGGTAACATTGGAGAACACACTCTACTGTTTCTTGTGACATCCCTTGTGCTACAGTTATTTCCTTTGTTGACATGGCCACCATCCCTACTTCTACTGCAGTGGAGGTAAAAGAGATGTATGAGTGTCCTCAGTGCTAAGTGCTTAGTTACTGCCTCTCTGGGAGATAAACTTGACTGGAGGGGATGTAGGCAGGCATTCAGTTAAGCAACAAGCCACTCACTGAGTGCCGTCAATGGGGTGGGAAAAGATGACTCTCCTTAGACTGGTCCATCCAAAATAAAGGAAGTGGGGAGTGCATACCTGGGTGGTCTTCAGGGTACTCCTGGAAACATCCCTCAGCTCATGAGCTCACAGCTGAATTCCAAATCCTGGGATGCCTGCTTAGAGGGAGGGTAAAACACCATTTCTCAGGGACAGAAGCCCACAAAGCTAACGGCACTGGGTTTCTAAGTCAGGATTTCATCACAAGCTGTTTGGAAAGCCAGCTGATCTCCAGGAGTCCTGATACATAAGAACTACACAGTCTTTCACTTCTAGGGAGAGAGATGGGGACTAGTTCTGGCTCCTCATGCATTTCTTCCCTCTCTCTCCCTAAAGACCTCAGAAAACAAATCCTCGGTAACGATGCCATCTTTGGGCCAGAAAGCTTAGTTGACGTGTGGATTCTTATACAAGTCTCATGTTTTCTAGACTCCTAGGAGACTCAGAGGAGACACCATAAGTAACCCTTATTGAATTAGAAGAAGTGTGAAATACTATCAACCACTGTGACTTCCATGGCTCAAAAGGGTAGTTTTTAAATGCCATGTTCTCTGTGGCAGGTCTAACTAGATGTAGGGCAGGTCCAACCCTCTGTGCAGAGGTCTAAGTAGATGTAGGTTTCAACCCCTGGCTTTAGAAGTCTGACATTGCACAGATGTGCACACTGGAGTAGAGGGACAGAGCAGAACGAAATTGCAATACTACTACAGGACAACCTCATCTTGCTATTACTTGTCCTTTGCTATGTTGGAATAGTTATAGATTAATTTCAACAATCAGGTTACTCCTTATCTTTGCTCTAAATCTTGCACAGGTCTTTAGCAAAAAACAATAAAATTCTCCCCTGACTCTCGGTGGACTGGGGAAGCCTGCCTATACTACTCAGTTGGTTCACTCACATCCTCAGACAAGAATCTACAACCACGCTGTAACTTTATGTATGTAAAATCCATTCTACTCACCCCAGTGCAGTGGCCTGTGGCTCCTGGGTCCTGATTCCAATCCTTTTAGGGTGGACCTTGCAGTTGGAACCATCTACCTCTTGTTTTTTCCTACCTCTGTAATTAACATAGCCCCTCTTCTATTGCCTCACCATTTTCAAACCAAAAACTCTTTGTCTATTGATAGCTACTGTAAAAGTAACATTCATTTTTCTATTTTTTAATCTAATATGTGCATCTTCAGTGGTTCTCACTGGCTAATCTAATTAGTGTGTTCTTAGGGAGGTTTATTCCTTGTCTGTTCAGCTTGCCTCAGCACAATAAAGCTGAGGCATTTGCCTGGGGAGAATAAGCTCTTTTAAATCAGACAATCCTCAGGAAAAATGTCAGGACTTTTGCCTCTTTTCTCCATGGGCCCAAGATTCAGGAGAACATTCTACATTTCACTGCCACGTAGCTCTGCAAACCTCAAATCCTGACTCTTTGGAGAAAGGCAAGGGCAAGGAAAACAAGGCATTTGAACATACCAAACCCTGCAAGAAAAACTTTGCATACTTAGTGATTTTTCTAGGTTTATCCTGACTTTTGGCCTTTTTTTTTTTTTTTTTTTTGATGGAGTCTTGCTATGTTACCAGGCTGGAGTACAGTGGTGCTATCGCGGCTCACTGCGACCTCCGCCTCCGGGTTCAAGCAATTCTCCTGCCTCAGCCTCCCAAGTAGTTGGGACTATAGATGCATGACACCACATCTGGCTATTTTTTTGTATTTTTAGTAGAGACAGGGTTTCATTGTGTTAGCCAGAATGGTCTCGATCTCCTGCCCTCGTGATCCGCTCGCCTTGGCCTCCCGAAGTGCAAGGATTATAGGCATGTGCCACTGTGCCCAGCCTGACCTCTTTTTTTTTGAATTCCTTTTTTACAAGTGAGAAAGATGGTGACAGAGACAGTGGAATATGGGAAGTTTGGAGGAAGATGGGAAGGAAGAAGAGAGCCAGTGAGTAGGAAGTAAGAAACGAGTGGAGGGAGTGAGGGACGCAGTGCTGGGGGATGGCAAAGAAGAACATGCCAGGAAGGTACAGTGTCTCTGGGCACCCAGCATGAGGCTTGGTATATGCACACCTCATTGAACTCTGAACAGTCCAGCAGGGTGAACATTCTTGTTCCCAACCTTATGAAGCTAGAACTGAGGCTCAGAGACTCAAAGACAGGAAGAAAAGCTGGAGCTGGAAGCCCCATTAAAAAAGCAACTCTGCCCCTCTTTTTTCACAGTCCCTTCTGTGGCTTCTCTAAGGGTCTTCAGCCTCCATATTTCAGGGTTGACCTCTTTCAGACAGGAAATTTATCTTCTGGTTGAAAGTCCTCACTTTCTTCCTAGATCACATGGAGTTTTCCCTTGGTGGAAAAGGCTCCTCCCTGGATCTAGGCCCAGCCAGTGGCAGACATGTAAAAGAACATGTTTTGGAGGCCATGGTCAAGCCAACACATTAACCCAACATTATATTTTCTGTTAATAATCCATGTAATCAAAGACTGGGAAGACTAGGGAGATCAACACATGCTGGGTCACCAGAGATTTTCCTGGTTTTAGCACAGAAGATCTGTGACCCAGGAAACCCCTTAGTCCCAGGAAGATCAGCACATCCTAGGCCAGAAACAGTTTCGGGCCTTAGGGAATTTCCAGCTGGTTGGGGATTCAACAAATTCAGAAGAATGTCAGGCTCCAAAAAGAAGCAGAAAGGGAGGGAGGGGTTCAGTGAAAGAGAAATCACCCTTGTTTGGAGGATTACTTTGTTCCACAAATGCTCATGGGTTACCTACTGGCCCTGTGTGTTAAAAGCTTTGTGGAGAAAATGGCCTTGAAGATGTAGTGAAGGGGTAGGATTTAGAACAGCAGGACTACCAAGGGGCGTCTGAGGCAGAGGGAAGAAGCCACAAAAAATAAAGATATAAGAGGTGGAAGAACATAGTGTAAATATCCTGAGAACTGGAGAACAGTTTCCATGGACACAGGGCAGGTTTGGGGAAATAAAGGTTTGGGCCTGCAAAGACAGGCTGGGCATTCTATGGAGAGGTGTAAACATCAGCAAGTATGTCTGAAGTCAAAGGAATGTGGAATGGGACTTGTTACAAGAATGGAATAATTGGCTTCATAGTAGATTGTAGCACAGGTGGAAAGACCAGTTGAGAATTTACTGCCAAGCATTAAAGTGAAACTCTTTGGTTTCTACCTACCCAGGTTTTGTTCAAAGCATTTGGACATTTATTTCAGAGACTTTAGGTTTGGGGTTTGTTTCTCACTTCACACAGGAATTTGAAAGTGAGCTTCATCTGGTTTGGTGAGGGTATAGGAAGGTTTGGGGCAGTGGCTGTCCCTCCAGGATGCACAAAGGGAAGAGGTGTGCAGGCTCAGGAACCTTTCCTCCCTCAGAAAGAGGGAGGAGCTGCCTTGGCAGCACTGTGCTTTCTTCCTCGTGTCTAGTGTCCACTGGGAGTTGGCTGGTGCACTGCCTGTCTCCTTGTGCAGCCCTAATGCCACATTAGCTGTTACTCAAAGCATATTCCTTGCTTATTTGAGAGCCTTTCTACCTTGCTAGAGAAAGCCATTTGAATGCTCTCTGTGAGCAAAGGGAAAGGCAGAGTGGCAGTGTGAGACCACAGCGTGAAGTCCCCTGATTGCCACCACCTGCCACAATATCCTGCTGCCACTGCCCAGTTCTGCTATCTCTGAGCTTCAGTTTCCCACATGAACCACATGACTGAAGTGGGAATGGTGGATTTTCTCCCAGAAGGGAAAGTACTAGGCATCAGGTCCAAAGAAGTGTACTGTAAACCCTTCCTCGTATTCCAGCACTGCTTTGGAATTTTTTTTTTTTGCTTTGGATATTTTTCCCTTTTACATTACTTTTTTTTTTTCAACTTCTCTCATGAGGTTGCATACTTTACTTTTTTTTTTTCATTTAAAAAATGTAATTCCAGTTGGACTTAGGGAGGAAAGAGAAGTAAATATAACAGTTCACTTTGCCATCTTGAATTAGTTTTTTACTTCTGCTAAGGCTAATTTAACTTGGTAATTGTATTTTTTGTCAATTTCCTATTCATATATGTTTCTACTGATGTGCTTCTTTTTCCTATTTATTTATTTAGATACAGAATCTCACTCTATAACCCAGGCTGGAGTGCACTGGCACCATCTCAGCTCACTGTAATCTCTGCCTCGTGGGTTCAAGTGATTCTCGTGCCTCAGCCTCCCAATAGCTGGGATTACAGGCATGCATCACCATGTCAGGATAATTTTTATATTTTTAGTAGAGACGGGGTTTTGGCATGTTAGCCAGGTTGGTCTTAAACTCCTGGTCTCAAGTGATCCACCTGCCTCAGCCTCCCCAAGTGCTGGAATTACAGGCATGAGCCATCACATCCAGCTTCTTTTTCCTAATTATTTGTAAAAGTTATTTATCATATGTTATAAATATTTTTTTCTTTTTTGTTTTTAGAGACAGGGTCTTGCTCTGTCACCCAGGCTGGAATGCAGTGGCTCAATCACAGCTCACTATAA
The DNA here is from genome assembly GCA_963574635.1 of Cheracebus regulus. Taxonomy (NCBI): domain Eukaryota; kingdom Metazoa; phylum Chordata; class Mammalia; order Primates; family Pitheciidae; genus Cheracebus; species Cheracebus regulus. The sequence continues at coordinate 138,845 of CAUYQU010037342.1, forward strand.
CCTCAAACTCCTGGGCTCAAGCAATCCTCCTGCCTCAGCTTCCCAATTATAAATATTTTTCTGTTTGTCATTTAATTTTGTTTATAGTCTTTCTTTTCTTCTTTTTCTTACAGAAAGGTTTAATAGCTGTGTCTGTGTGTATTTTAATAAAGTCAAATTTATCTATATTATCCCTTAAAGTTTCTAGTTTTGATGTCAATTTTAGAAAAGTTTTAGCCATCCCCAACTTTATACACAAAATAAATTTGCTTTATATAGAAAATTTTTATGTTCTAGATTTTCTTCTAGTTCTTTTCCAGTTTTGCCTTGTATATTTAAATATTGAATCCATCTGGACTTTCATTTGGTATATGGTGTAAAATGAGGATTTAATTTTATTGTTTCTCCCAAGTGTTATATCAACATTTGTAAAATTATGTACCCTGTACCCAGCATCCTACACCCTCCTCCCCAAAGGGCCAGACTGAAATCCAGCCAAGGGGGACCTATCTTGCTTGACCACATGCTAATGTTTCTGTATGCTTGATTCTGCTCTCAGCCAACCATCCTGACAGTGGGCCCAGCCCGGCGCCCAGTTTCTCTTTCCTACCACTCACCCATCCCTCAAACCACTGTGTTCTGATTTCTGTTCCTTACTGGTCACAAACATTTCAGTGGCAAAGCTCATCATTAGACTTCTAATTGCTAAGTGGACAATTAGACGGTGGACAATTTTCAGATCTTTGTTTGATAGACCTCTCTATTACATCCGATGTTGACGATTCCTTCCTTTTTTTTTTTTTTTTTTTTTCCTGTTTTGCTTGGTGTATTTTAGGATTTATGGGCCATTCAGTATGTGCATATTTATCTTTGTTAAATAAGGCCACATTGTTTTCGAGTGGCTGTAGCACTTCACACCCCTACCAGCAGTGTGTGAGTGTCTAACTGGATTATTTAAGAGTTGGAAGATCTGAAATGCTCTGGTTTTCTGCCAGCAGGCATGTGCTCAGTGTCCCCTTCGTGCTGTCACCCCACAGATCTCCTCTCTCCTGTGAGCTTGAGTCCTGCTGCTGGTCTAAGCCAACCCCACCACTATCACTACCAACCCCCAACACAAACAAACCAAGAGAGAGCTTTAAAGACTCACCTTCCCCAAACCTTGTTTTTGCATTTTGTTCCCTGTTCCAGTGGCTTCCCAATGCAGTCAACTACAGTCTGAACTCCTTGGATTGGCACTAACGGCCTTCTCCTGCCTGGCTTCCTCATTCCTTGCCAGCCTTATTTCTCTCCCTGCTACACCCTCCTCCCGAAAGAGACAGACTGGTATCCAGCCAAGGGGACCCATCTTGCTGATGGGGCTGTAAACTGGTACAGCCACTCTGCAAAAACAATGTGGCAATATTTAATAAAGATGAAAATACTCATAAGGAATGACCAAGCAATTTAACTCCTTACAGAAACTTTTGCACATGTGTGCCAGGGCACATGAACAAGGAAGGATATTTATACAGCATGGTTTGGAAGTACCTAAACTTGGAAGCAACCCAAATGTCCACTGGTAGTGGAATGGATACATTCTGGTCTCTTCACCCTTCTTCACCGCTCTTGCCACCTCACTGAACTTTAAAAGGCATGATAATTTTTCAGGTAACATGTCTTCATTTAAAACAGGAGCCCAACTACCTACTTTCCAAAATAGCATTTTTTTTCCACTGAAAAATGAATTTCCAATATCACTATGTTAGTATGTATAAAAACTGGCCGGGCATAGTGGCTCATGCCTGTAATCCCAGCACTTTGGAAGGCCAAGGTGGGTGAATCATGAGGCCAGGAGTTCAAGACCAGTCTAGTCAACATAGCAAAACCCTGTCTCTACTAAAAATACAAAAAATTAGCCGGGTGTGGTGGTGTGCGCCTGTAATCCTGGCTACTTGGGAGGCTGAGGCAGGAGAATTGCGTGAACTGGGGAGGCTGAGGTTGCAGTGAGCCAAGATCACACCATTGCATTCTAGCCTGGGTGACAGCACGAGACTCTGTCTCAAAACAAAACAAAAAAACGTATAAAAACTTTGTAAAATGGTGTGGTCATGTTTTATCATTTGTTAATCTAAGTGTGTGTTTCTAGGTTTTCAGTTCTATACTGTCAAATGTATACAGTCTATCCTTTGCTTTTTACAAAGGAGTACCAAGATGAGTTAAAAGTGATTTATCTCAGATTTTGTTCACTGAGGCTTTGGAAAACAAAGTTTAATTTTACAGCTTGGTAGGCATGTTTACTCCATGAATTCATGAGGGTTCAGTTCCACCCATTGGTCTTTGCTCAATTGTTTGAGTAGGTCCTGATTACATGCCAGATGGCCAGTCCTGGGCTGATCTTTTCTGCTAAGATCAGAAGGGTCTTTTCTGGCAAAGCAAACCTGGCTTTCATTCTGCATGAAACACTGACTAGTCATGGCTGCAGCTAGAGGGCCCAACCAAGGATCTTTCCAAACCAAGTGCCTTTGGCTGTCAAATATATAGGTAATGAAAACTCCAATCTCTGAGGGAGGACAGTCTGCACTATCTGGACTCCCTTGTCTTCTAGAAAGGGTCAAATAGTAGCCTAAGCATCAAGGGAGAACAAACTTTTCTCCTCATGTCTCTGTGAAGGGCAGGGAACACTAGACCATTAGTAATGACGTAGTTTTTAAAGCACATTGAATCAGCTAAGTTAACTGTTTAACCAGAAGTTCACCATTCCTTTTTTTCTTTGCATTCCATGTTAGGCAAAAACCCCAAATTTTCATTGATATGAAATAAAAACATGGAAATAACAAGCATGCCATCCCATCATGAGACCAACCACTACTTCATCCAATATTTTCACCCCTCTCCACCCCAATTGTTTTGATCTCTTTCAATGGGTGACATCACAGAATTGAGATGTTAGGTTTCAACAAGATGGTGACCTTTACAGCCAGCCTCTCTGGGGTGAGTAGGAATTAGCATTTCCTACAATTCCCAGGTGATGCTGCTGCTGTTAGGAAATCACTGCTCTAAACCCAACTAACAATTTATAGAAAATGGAGAAGACAGGAACTTATTAACACCATGAGGATGCATTTCAAGAAAATCCAGATTTTGAGAAATAGTTCAACAAATAAATTATAAGGAAAAATCAAGCAAGTAAGAAAGAACCTAGAGTGCCTGTGAATGGCCACTGCACTCCAGCCTTAGCAACATAGCAAGGCCTTTCTCTAAAAGAGAGAAAGAGACGATGAGGAGGAGGAGGAGGAGGAGGAGATGTTTCTAAGCTCAGAACTGCAAGAGACTGGACTAGAGGCTTCAATTTACTCCCAGCGTCATCTGGAGGGCACAAAGGGGAGAGCCAAGATGGCGGTCCAAGGCACAGTACAAGCCTATCCTGCACTAGCCAGTGTCAATGTCTACTAGATTCTGCCCCAGGCCTCCAACAACGGCTACAGGCTGGAATGTGGACCATTCTTCCAAAGGAAGACTGCATATGTCAACTCAAGTATAAAATATCAGGAGAGCTCTTTGCTCAAGCACCAGTAGAACAATATGCTGACACTGCTGAGGAGATAGTGAAAGATTACAGCTTCTACTTTGTAATGTGGTTCCAGGATGACACTGCGCAGGCATAGTGCTTTCATCGGCATTGGCTTCATAGATGAGGGTAATACCTTTGACTTTGATATCTTCCTGAAAAATCACCTTAATGGGATAAAACAGGTATCTGAGATGCCCAAAGGATCTTTGGAAATGAACACTCATCCCAAGTTGGATGTGGGCTTTAAGGAAAGGCAGACCATCAAGTTGAGTAATGGGAACATTACAACCAAGGAATGATGTGTTTCAGCCATGTGCAGTGTCACACACCTGTAGTCTCAGCTGCCCAGGAGGCTGAGGCAGGAGGACCACTTGAGCCCAAGAGCTGGGGACTATAGTGTATTATGACCATGCCTATGAATGGTCACTGCACTCCAGCCTTGGCAACATAGCGAGCCCTTCTCTAAAAGAGAGAAAGAGATGATGATGAGGAGGAGGAGGAGGAGGAGATGTTTCTAAGATCAGGACTGCAAGAAACTGTATTGGAGGCCTCAATTTATTCCTAATCCCATCTGGAGGCAAGTTACTCTTCCCCTCCATCCTCCAAGGACATTGCCTCACCAGCTGTTCCAACTCTAACCATGGAGAGAGTGCCACAGATAACCTTTTAGGCTGATTCTTCTGCTTCTGTCATGACACCAGCACCAGCTGCAGTCTCTGAGTAGTGACTTGGAGAGTCTTTAGTACTGTAACCATTCTGTCCCAAACCTGGCACCAGAGCCATCCAACTGACTCCAGATCTGAGTAGTACTGGCAAGACATCAAGGACAAACTTGAAGAGCAAAAATGACCTTGAGAAAACAGGGCAGAAAATCACATCTCTGAGAAAGAAAATGAAGGAGTAGAAGGCGGATCTGGTAAAAGAAAGAGACTGTTTCCTAAAGAATTATGATGTCTGATGTATGGGTTTGGGGATTATCAGAATCCTTACACTGAGCCAGCAGATATTCTTGAAGATCTTGTTATAGAGTTCATCAATGAAATGATGAACTTCCAATGCCAACTGAAAGACCAGATCAAGTACAAGTTGAAGATACCATCTTCTTAATTTGAAAGGACCCAAGAAAGCTTGCTAGGGTTAAAAGACTTGGTTACTATGAACGAATAATTGAAATGAGCTAGAAAAGCATTTGAAAAAGTCAACTGTGGATGTTGACACTTTTTGTACTTTCTGAAGCTCCATTATTTTCTGGGACAACCATATATAGTAACTAAATATTTTCTACAGTAAGGTCCTGATAGCTAACCATGTAAATGAAAGATGAAGAAACAAAGTTTTTGTATTTTCAATTTTAGAATGTTATTTGAGACTTTAACACCTGCATTTATATTATACTTGAATTATTCAGTTTTAATGATGATGAATGAAGGACCTGGCAAACTGCACAGTTCCTTCTGACTTTTGACTACCTACATGATGAAACAACACAATATTTTGTGTTGTCTTTGTGCCACTGTAAGCTATACTACAGCTGTTTAATATGTGAAATCCAAATGGTACCTTTGACTCACCATAGCCTGAGACAGAGCTGTGTCATGTATTCTTTAGTTTCTAGACAACATTAATCAAATTATTAAAGACAGTGAGCTGTTTTATGTTTCTCTTAAGTAGATACAGAAAAAGTATCTTTTAAGAATATTTGTATTAAAAGGTAATTTGTTTTAATATTCTTTTCTTCAGATAGCAAGTTTTTTTTGGAGAAACTAAGTTTCATATGAAGGCTTCAGTGTTGGAAAACTTTTTATTTTTATTTATTTTTTGAGACAGAGTCTCATTCTGTCACCCAAGCTGGAGTGCAGTGGTGGGATCTCAGCTCACTGCAACCTCTGCTGCCTCAGCCTCTCAAGGAGCTGGGACTACAGGCGTGTGCCACCATACATGGCTAACTTTTGTATTTTTTTGTAGAGATGGGGTTTTGCCATGCTGCCCAGGTTGGTCTTGTCTGAAACTCCTTGACTCAAATGATCCGCCTGCCTTGGTCTCCCAAAGTGCTGGGATTAAAGGCATAAGCCATTGTGCCCAGCCTTTGGAAGCCTTTTTAAATTTAAAAGCTTTGGGGCTTATCCATACTATTTGTCAAGTTTTTGGAGAATTTATTTTCCTAGATCAGATTAAAGCTTCTAAAACTAAATGCTTTTAGTAGTAGTTGGAATGGTGTTGCTTTAAAAGTTGGTGACAGAACAAGCATTTGGTATTAAGCAAGTATTGTTTTGTTAACATATTTGTTAGTACTATTCATTGTGAAAATGCATCCTTGTCTAAAACTGTCTGTGGCTATGGACATCACTTTTGTAATTCAGAATCTACAGATTTTGTGTGCATTTAACTGTGTTACATGAAATCATGACTGTACTTAGCTTATAAGGATTGAACTTGCATTTAAAGGGATCAATGAATGTTACTGTTTGTGAAATGGAAAGTTTTGTATGCCACTTATAAACATTATCTATAAATCAGTACTTGGGAAAATTCTTTCTTAACCTATTGATACCAGGAATAAAGTCTGAAAAATTAAACAGAAATCAAATGATCTTGGGAGCAGGAATCTTTAAGAGGCTAGAAATCTCTTCCCTTCCTAGAACTACAATAACTAAACAACCTTTTTCTTAGCTTCCCCATTATATTCAAGCTGGTGTATATCATTCCCCTTTGCAGTTACTTGTTGTGCAGCCAAGAGAGTGTCTGCCATCTCCTGTTCACTAACAAGCCAGGAACTAATGGGTCTTACCATACTCACGGCTATGGGGAAATGACCCCTAACATTGTAAAAAAAATTTTTCACCTTTTAAATTCCACAACTTATTTCAGTCTCATGGCTCTCATGTACCCTTTGTGAAGTTCTATTTAGCAATTTCAGAGGACCAAAACAAAACACCCTTGCTACCTCCTACTCCACTAAGCCAATTCTCTGAAAATGGATAGACTTGCCTCCAGTGTTTATAGATCCAAAATTTTGATGGGTATGGAGAAAGACCTCTTACATACCCTTCTTCACCACATCCAGTGCTGAGTGCAGCTCCATTGCCCTCATGTGTTTACATGTCTCTTCCTATGTTACAAAGGTTATGTTGGTAGCACCTCCACTCTTTTGTCAAAAAGTGCAACATCTTCAGCCAGTGGGTGTGGCTTGGATGAAGGAAGTTCAAGGGGCTGTTCTAAGTTATATTCTAGAAGTGTTTATTTTCTCCATCCAGCTACTGCAACTGATGCAAGGATTTACTTTATATTTGCCCCATTATTTAATCTAAAATTAAAGGGTTTAGAATTTTAACCTGATTTGTGGAGCAGAGACTGAAAGCACTTAACTCCCATTTAGTACCCATGTTGCCTTGCTGCCTGGGTATCTGTCTAATCCCCTTTCATAGTTTTTTTTCAATCCATTAGCACCTCAGTAAAAATCTGCTACACTTTCATCATCTGTAATGATGGAGAGTCACAGCTTCAGCCATCTGACAGGTTTCCTAAAGTGAAGGCTTTGGTATCTATCACCTAGAGTGGTGGTCCTCAACCTTTTTGGCACCAAGGACCAATTTCACGGAAGACAATTTTTCCATGGAATGGGGAGGAGGAGGTGGATGGTTTTGAGATGAAACTGCTCTACATCAGATCACCAGGTATTAGATCCTCATAAGGAGCCCACAACCTAGATCCCTTGCATGTGCAGTTCACAATAGGATTCACATTCTTATGAGAATCTAATGCCGCTGCTGATCTGACAGGAGGAAGAGCTCAGGCAGTAATGCTCCCTTGCCTGCTGCTCACCTCCTCCTGTGCGGCCAGGTTCCTAACAGGCCATGGACCCGGTACCAGTCCACAGCCCAGGGGTTGGGGACCCCTGACCTAGAGTACCTCAAAGCAAGTTACTCTCTCACTACTTTCCCTCTGCCTGTTTTCTTATACATTGCTTTGAAGAGAGCTCACTTTTCTAGGTCAATGGGCGTTACCTATTCGGTTTGTTAAGGGCAATTTGAGGAAGAAATAAGATGATACAACTTCTCTCCTTAGCACCTGTCTGGATCCTTACACTCTGAATGAAGGAAATTCTTTTTTTTTTTTTTTTGAGATGGAGTCTCACCCTGTTGCCCAGGCCGGAGGGCAGTGGCACAATCTTGGCTCACTGTTCAACTTGGCTCCCAGGTTCAAGCGCTTCTCCTGCCTCAGCCTCCTAAGTAGCTGGGATTACAGGCACATGCCACCATGCCTGTCTAATTTTTGTATTTAGTAGAGACGGGGTTTCACCATGTTAGTCAGGCTAGTCTCAAACTCCTGACCTCATGATCTACCTACCTCAGCCTCCCAAAGTGCTGGGATTTCAGGCGTGAGCCACCACGCCCAGCCAGGAAATTCTTATATTTAGTTTCAAAATATATTCTCTCTCCTTGACTTACATCTTTTCATCTTTTCCTAACTTTGAGTCCATTTTTTTTTTCATTGCACTCCCATTCCAGACAGCTCCTGCTGTCTAGAATTCTTCCACAGCCATGGCAGGACATCTTTAAATAGAAAATACTAAAAGGGGAGAGAGATCCAAGATGGCCGATTAGCAGCAGCTCAGGATTGTAGCTCCCAGTGAAAGCGCAGAGAGCGAGTGGACGCCGCAATTTCAGATGAATTTTTGTTGCTCACAGACTGAGAGATTCCTGGTGGAGGAGCCCCACGGGTCGCAAGCACAACTCTTTTGGCCGGCGCAGCTGTTTTGCCAGCACCCCGGTGCGGCGCTTCTCAGTGCGGAGTATACGGGACTGGGTGCCCTTTTAGTTGGGCTCGGCTGGTACCATCCCCACAAAAAAAAAACAGCAATTGGAAGAGCTGAGGACTGAGAGTTTCACAGCAAGCACAGCTGAACCCGGGAAGGCCCAGCTCTTGGGGGAAGGGGCATCCACTGAAGGAAAACTAAGAAACAGAAAAAACTTCATCACCAACAAGCCAGACATCCACTCAGAGACCCAATCTGAAAGTTGGCAATTACAAAGACGACAGGTGGATAAATCCATAAAGATGGGAAGAAACCAGTGCAAAAAGGCTGAGAATACCTGAAATCAGAATGCCTCTCCTCCTACAGGGGATTGCAGCTCCTCATTAGCAAGGGAACAAGGCCTGACGGAGAATGAGTGTGATGAACTGACAGAATCAGGCTTCAGAAGGTGGATAATAAGAAACTGCTGTGAGCTAAAAGAACACGTTCTAACCCAATGCAAAGAAACTTAAGAACCTTGAAAAAAGATTTAATGAAATGCTAATGAGAATGGACAACTTAGAGAGGAATATAAGTGAATTGATGGAGCTGAAAAACACAGCACGAGAACTTCGCGAAGCATGCACAAGTTTCAACAGCTGAATTGACCAAGCAGAAGAAAGGATATCAGAGGTCGAAGATCAACTCAATGAAATAAAATGAGAAGGCAAGATTAGAGAAAAAAGGGTAAAAAGGAATGAACAAAG